>JBBPBX010070536.1:0-18563 GCA_038048925.1 Garcialebias charrua | reverse complement strand
TTACAGCCAGAGCAGAGGGAGATTGTTTAGGAAAAAGACAGAGAAGCTGGAGTCGTTCTCATAAAACAACAGATTAACTGTCTTCTGCCTTTCTAAACAAAGCGGCCGGGTCTCTGTGACCCGAGACTTCAACTTTAACACAGCAGTGAACACAGTAATACTCCATATTAAAAGAATAACAGCATATAACATATATCATGAAAATGACAAAAGTTATTCTTTTGATCACATCAGAATAAAATCAAAGATAGAAATAGTCTCTTTTGGTGACTATATTCTCAGATTACAACTAATGGAATCATTTTGTGGTAAATGTCTTGCTTTACTGAGAGGTCAGTAAAGGTCATCTCTGGAACAGTTCAAAAGTACACAGGTGTATTAAAGTGGACATGGTCATGCCCACTACATCTCCCCCCTTTTGGAAGCCATCGCCAGTCCTTGGGGATGGGGTCCAACACGAAAGGAAACCTTGAACTGTCTCTGATCTTGAAGTAATCCAGCAAGTGGAAAAGAAAAATCAAAAATTATAATCCCATAAAGTTTTTTGGAACATTCCATACTGTTCGGAGGTAATCCCATTGCGAAAAGCTTTAAATCCCTTGGAAAACTGAGTCTGTTAACTCTTGGAAAACAAAGTCTGTGATCCTTTGGAAAACAAAGTCTTATAATCCACAGCGGTAATTCCACAGCAGTAATTCCACAACGATTAGTTTTGTTGATTGATCAGCAACAATTGTTTTCATAATCAGCATGTAGAGGGGATCCCTCGATTGACGCAGAGGAGGCGACCCTTGGATGGAGGTTGAAGACCAAGCGTTGGAGCTGCAGGTCCCCACATCGAAGGTTGTTGGCTGGTTGGTTTCCAGTCAGTGCCACTCTGGTTCTATGTGTCATGCAATTATGTGGTTTTTTAAGGTGGGCTTATGATTGGGATTTTACATTAAGCCTTACCTATATGCACCTGGTATGTAAGCTATCATGGTTTAGATCAGCTACAATTACCAATTAAGGGGTGGATCAATTCTGTAAAATTAGATATAGGGATTTGTACCTATAAAATTTTGGAGGGCTTCTGTAACGAAGGCCTCTAATTCCAAACTATTCCTCCATTCATTACTTAGTTTAGGTTAAACTAAAATAAAAATGAAATATAGTTTGATCTAAATGTCTGTTGTCTTTTAGACGAACGACGTAGGATTTGGTATTCCTAATAAATTTTGAAGTCTATGGCGAGACTCATCAAAATGAATAGACAATCTAGAATAGAAACGATCGAATCGGTTCAATTTAGAAATTGTGAGACCAGTGTAGTTTATGGTACCTTGAGTAGCTTTAAACTACATTGACTCTTCGACGATTGAGATTTAACAAAACGAACTGCATGTTGGCATAGTTAAATCCATATCATTCATTAACCAATGTTAATACAAAACCTTTTTGGCTGGGAGTGTTCAGAACCAAAACAATATCTCAACTAATGACAACATGACTAAACAACAAGGAAACAACGTTTCACTGCTTCGACACACTCTTGTCGTCAGATTCCAAAGTGCAACACACAAGCAAAACAGGTCTCAACTTTATGACCGAGGTCAATTTAAATCTCGTGGATTTAAACGGTTGTTAAGATTAGTTTTTGTTGTGGGTGTTAGGCTTAGCGTTTCTAAGTTCAAGTTGGACAATGCGACTTATAGGGTGGATTATACGGTAGTTTAAACCTCCATCCATCCATCCATCCATCCATCCATCCATCCATTTTCTTCCGCTTATCCGAGGTCGGGTCGCGGGGGTAGCAGCCTAAGTAGGGAGGCCCAGACTTCCCTCTCCCCAGCCACTTGAAGCAGCTCCTCTGGAGGAATCCCAAGGCGTTCCCAGGCCAGCCGAGAAACATAGTCCCTCCAGCGTATCCTGGGTCTTCCTCTGGGTCTCCTCCCGGTGGGACATGCCCGGAACACCTCACCAGGGAGGCGTCCAGGAGGCATCCTAACCAGATGCCCGAGCCACCTCAACTGGCTCCTCTCGATGTGGAGAAGCAGCGGCTCTACTCCGAGTCCCTCCCGGATGACTGAGCTTCTCACCCTATCTCTAAGGGAGAGTCCAGCCACCCTGCGGAGAAAACTCATTTCAGCCGCTTGTATCCGAGATCTTGTTCTTTCGGTCATAACCCAAAGCTCATGACCATAGATGAGGGTGGGAACGTAGATCGATCGGTAAATTGAGAGCTTTGCCTTTTGACTCAGCTCTCTCTTCACCACGACAGACCGGTACAGCGCCCGCTTCACTGCGGACGCTGCACCTATCCGCCTATCGATCTCACGCTCCAGTTTTCCCTCATTCGTGAACAAGATCCCGAGATACTTAAACTCCTCCACTTGGGGCAGGACCTCCTCCCCGACCCGGAGAGGGCATGCTACCCTTTTCCGGCTCAAGACCATGGCCTCGGATTTGGAGGAACTGATCCTCATCCCGGCCGCATCACATTCAGCTGCAAACCGCTCCAGCGAAAGCTGTAGATCACGAGCTGATGAAGCCAATAGGACCACATCATCTGCAAAAAACAGAGAAGCGATTCTAAGGCCACCAAAACGGATCCTCTCAACACCTTGGCTGCGCCTAGAAATTCTGTCCATAAAAGTTATAAACAGAATCGGTGACAAAGGGCAACCTTGGCGGAGTCCAACTCTCACCGGAAACGAGCCTGACTTACTGCCGGCAATGCGGACCAAGCTCTGACACCGGTCGTACAGGGACCTAACAGCCCATATCAATGGGCCTGGTACCCCATACTCCCGGAGTACCCCCCACAGAACCCCCCGAGGGACGCGGTCGAATGCCTTTTCCAAGTCTACAAAGCACATGTAAACTGGTTGGGCAAACTCCCACGCACCCTCCAGGACCCTGTTGAGGGTGTAGAGCTGGTCTAGTGTTCCACGACCAGGACGAAAACCACACTGCTCCTCCTGAATCCGAGGTTCGACTATCCGACGGACCCTCCTCTCCAGAACCCCTGAATAGACCTTACCAGGGAGGCTTAAGAGTGTGATCCCTCTATAGTTGGAACACACCCTACGGTCCCCCTTTTTGAATAGGGGAACCACCACCCCAGTCTGCCAATCCAAGGGAACTGCCCCCGATGTCCACGCGATATTGCAGAGTCGCGTAAGCCAACACAACCCCACAACATCCAGAGCCCTAAGGAACTCAGGACGAATCTCATCCACCCCCGGAGCCTTGCCACCGCGGAGCTTTTTAACCACCTCGGCGACCTCAGCACCAGAGATTGGAGAGCCCGATCCAAAGTCCCCAGGCTCCGCTTCCTCAGTGGAAGACGTGCCAGTAGGATTGAGGAGGTCTTCGAAGTATTCCGCCCACCGACTCACAACATCCCGAGTTGAGGTCAACAGCACGCCATCCCCACCATAAATGGTGTTGGTCGCGTACCGCTTTCCCCCCCTGAGACGCCGGATGGTGGACCAGAATCGCCTCGAAGCCGTACGGAAGTCATTCTCCATGGCCTCTCCGAACTCCTCCCACGCCCGAGTTTTTGCCTCAGCAACCACCCGAGCCGCATGCCGCTTGGACTGCCGGTACCTATCTGCTGCTTCCGGGGTCCCACAGGCCAAAAAGGCCCAATAGGACTCCTTCTTCAGCTTGACAGCATCCCTCACCGCCGGTGTCCACCACCGGGTTCGAGGGTTGCCACCACGACAGGCACCAACAACCTTGCGGCCACAACTCCGATAAGCTGCCTCGACAATAGAGGCGCGAAACATGGCCCACTCGGGCTCAATGTCCCCCGCCTCCCTCGGAACGTGTTCAAAGCTCTCCCGGAGGTGGGAGTTAAAGCTCCGTCTTACGGGAGACTCTGCCAGACGTTCCCAGCAGACCCTCACAATACGTTTGGGTCTGCCAGGTCTGACCGGCATCCTCCCCCACCATCGGAGCCAACTCACCACCAGGTAGTGGTCAGTTGACAGCTCCGCCCCTCTCTTCACCCGAGTGTCCAGGACATGCGGCCGCAGATCAGATGAGACGACAACAAAGTCGATCATTGAACTACGACCTAGGGTGTCCTGGTGCCAAGAGCACATATGGACACCCTTATGCCTGAACATGGTGTTCGTTATGGACAATCCATGACGAGCACAGAAGTCCAACAACAGAACACCACTCGGGTTCAGATCAGGGGGGCCGTTCCTCCCAACCACACCCCTCCAGGTCTCACTGTCATTGCCCACGTGAGCGTTGAAGTCCCCCAGCAGAACAAGGGAGTCCCCAGGAGGCGCACCCTCCAATACCCCCTCCAAGGACTCCAAAAAGGGTGGGTAATCTGCGCTGCCGTTCGGCGCATAGGCACAAACAACAGTCAGAGCCCGTCCCCCCACACGTAGGCGAAGGGAGGCTACCCTCTCGTTCACCGGGGTGAACCCCAACGTACAGGCACCGAGATGGGGGGCAACAAGTATGCCCACTCCTGCTCGGCGCCTCTCACCAGGGGCAACTCCAGAGTGGAAGAGTGTCCAACCCCTCTCAAGGAAACTGGTTCCAGAGCCAGAGCCATGCGTTGAGGTGAGTCCGACTATTTCTAGCCGGAACCTCTCAACCTCACACACTAGCTCAGGCTCCTTCCCCACCAGAGAGGTGACATTCCATGTCCCAATGGCCAGCTTCTGTAGCCGAGGATCAGACCGCCAGGGTCCCCGCCCTCGGCCACCACCCATTCCACAATGCACCCGACCCCTTTGGCCCCTCCCACAGGTGGTGAGCCTATGGGAAGGGGGACCCACGTCTCCTCTTCGGGCTGTGCCCGGCCGAGCTCCATGGGTGAAAGCCCGGCCACCAGGCGCTCGCCAACGTGCCCCTCCTCCGGGCCTGGCTCCAGAGTGGGGCCCCGGTGACCCGCGTCCGGGCGAGGGAACATTGTTTCCATTTATATTAATCATCATAAGGGGTCTTGTGGGCTGCGCTTTGTCTCGTCCCTCACCTAGGACCTGTCTGCCTTGGGTGACCCTACTAGGGGCATAAAGCCCCTGACAGCATAGCTCCTAGGATCATTGGGACACTCAAACCCCTCCACCACGGTAAGGTGGCAGCCCAGGGAGGGGTTTAAACCTGATTAGTTTATTTACTAACTTGTGTTTGGACGAGGGGCAGGAGGGGCTTGTTTTTGATCTGGGGGTTCCTGTTCGGACCCCCTTTTGTGATATGGTTTACTTTTGTGACCATCTTTCTTATCTTTAGGACGTGCGCCCCCCTTTTGAAATCGTTTTCCGTACTCTGGGTCTTGTCTGAGCCACTGAGGTTCATAGTCCCAGCGGGCATCAACATGTCGTGGTTTGTTAGTTTGGAAAACGTGTTTCTTCTCGCCTTTTTTAGGAGAGGGAGTTGATGAACTTGTCCCTTCCAGCTCCAGCGAGTGGGATTTGACCTTTTCACCTGGGGACACCTGTAAGGGTGTTTTGGTTTGCATGTTAGCTTCAAAGACATTCACAGCACACTGTTTTATTTCTTCCATGGTTTGCGTTTTTGCATTAACCACGGTGAGCAGCGGAAATCGTATCTCATAGCCGAGATGTAAGAAGAAAGACCACTTACAGTACTCATCTTCTTCCATGCCTGGTGTATATTTGTCGGCAAAACGAGCTTTAAGAAACCTGTCGTAAAACGTCAAAGGATGTTCACCTGCTTCTTGCCACACGTACCTGTCAACTGAGCAGTCACCACCTCGGCTCGTTCTAAGCCATTGTGGGGCCCTGATGGAGTGGACCCTCTCACTTGTTTCACCCTGTTTAACGTCCATTATTGTATTGATTTTGTGTGAAAAAAATCAAAAGATTGTTCTCATGTTAGTGTTTGCAAATAAATATTCACTTTTAATGTAGCACTGAGTCAAATAAACTAATCAGCTGAGGTTTACGCGTTTCACTGTGTAATAAGTATTCATAGGTACCTTTTTTCAGGTTTTTACCCTCAATGAACTTTGTAAAAGTTAAATGCACTCTTGCAGTGTTAACTTTAAAATAGAACTTACGTTCAAACAACAGTTACTAACTAACCCAAGCAGCCTGATTTCCGTTTTTTCTTACTCAAACGCTTATAAAAGAGGGCTGACTTAAATGCAATGACTTCACTAAAATGTGACAGGATGCTGCTTGAGCATGCCTTTAAAAAGATGTCTTGCAGTCTCAGTGAAACTGATTTTGTACTGCATTTGACAGTTATCAGGAGTGAAAAAGGACGTTCTGTTCGTTATTTTAAACAATTTTTTATTTAAAATAAACGAGTGTTCGTGCGCTCAGCATAACAGTACAGTAATGATGTTCCTTCAAATAAAAATCAGTGATTTTTATCAATTTGTTGTCTTGTGACATGTTCAAATCTGGTCTGCTTTCTTTGCTTCTTTGGAGTGAAAAATGTACTTTCGTTTGTTATTTTAAACTTTTCATTTAAAATAAACTGGAGTCATTAATTTTACACAGAAAAACGTTAAAAATGCAATTTTTAACTAAAAGTGTACAGATGTACAACAATTCTGTTTAAAATTCAGAGATGTGAAGAGCTTAATGTGGAAATGCTCTGTTCTCCATCATTTTTTTTAAATTTAATATTAAAATCAAATAAAAAATGCTTTTTTGAGTGTTATTTTAAATCTCTTCAGTATTTAAAATGAGCATAAATTGTTTGTCTGCACCTCTGTTATTCTAAACTTTTTTATTTAAAATAAACAGGAGTTTTTGTTTGTGTACAGAACAATTTTACAAGCTGGTAATTCACCATAAAAATGCTGACTTCTCACGATGTTCTATGAGAAAACTCATCTGTTAACGTCTTTTAACCAACAGGGGGCAGATTCAAGTCTTAAACTTATCACGAGGTGACCTTGTCTTTCTACTTCCGGCCGCTAGAGACGGCCTGGTTGACTCCTTACAGCTTAGCCATTAGCTTGCGAGTAGCATCTAACAACTCTGTAAAAATATCAACATTGGAACGAGTTGGAACCTGTACGTGATAAACGCTCGAACTGCGTTCTTGTCAGAGACAAATCTGTATGATTAGACAGTTAAGATGGCTTAAATTGAGTTTTAAACTTTTTAGTGAAATCTTCGTTTGTTCTGTGAGAGTGAACTGCTTGTCACCCAAATTGTACCTGGAAATGACGACAAAATGGGCGGGTCGACGCAGCGCGTCACCAGCTCTGCTGAGCGAGGCGGAGCTCGCTACACAGATACGTGACGTCAACCAATCAATCACAGCATTTGTAGTTCATTCCAAGCATTCATGATGAATGTAGTTTCTTACCTTCGACCAGTGCAGTACCGGAAATGACGACAAAGTGGGTTGTCCGCAACAGCGTGCGTTCCCAAATCAGCGAATCAGCGTGCGCTATGAGAGTGATTGACAGTTCACAGCTCTCTTCATCCAACACAGCTCATAAACAAAACGTGTGGGACACGTAGCTCTTTAACGTTAGCTTAGCACAACAGAACACAACTTTATAGACTCGTAATCAACTCAAACGCTTCAAATTAACTCCCCAAAACTCTGAAACGTGGCAATCACAATTAAAACAGGCACACTTAGCTACGCTCAGTAACACAGCACTTCAACTGTAACACAACACAGACTCTCTTCGGAGCCGCGTTCAAGGTCGGTTCCGTCCACTTTAAGGGAGCAGAATTCGGGTTTCAGAACCACTATCCGACAACGTTCTAACAGTAATATGCTCCTTTGACCTGCTCTAACCTGTAAAATACCAGCACAGCAATCTTGTAGATGTTAAATTAGCTTTTCAGGCAATTTGACTCGGCGGTCATTTTGCAGTGAGATTGCCTCAGCTTGTGTACAACGTAATCTGGACCGGGTCCTTATCAGAACCACCAGACACTTCCAACACAGCGTGACAGATCCCCACCAAACTACTTATAGCGTTTCAAAAGTTGAACAAATAACAATTTCAGCTTCAAATGTCATTAACTGCAGTCCTGCAATCGTTCTGAACACTTTTCCAGCCAAAATAATTAATCTGTTAGAGTCTAAAACTTGGATCCTAATATGCAAACATGACGTTACAGTTCATGAGGGATCACAGATTTATCAATAAACTTTCAGAAGCCGGTACGAGGTCACCAGATTTATCAATAAACTTACGGGCCACAAGATGAAGGGAACATGAGGGAGATAGTATATTGTGTCTTTAAACACATATAGTGCCACCCAGATGTAACTAAAGGATTTTAACAGGGGTCAGTATTAAGCTGACCTCTTTATCCTTAATTAATTTACTTATTCAGATTGAATAGTAATTTCACGGATTCTTTTCTTTTTCAGTTTACCCAATATTTCTGTGATCTTTATGATGGATAAATAAACAGAGCTATAGAGTGACAATGGACACGTTAACTTAGTTGGTATGCCAGGCGACACTACCATTTATTTAAAATAAATCACTAAATTAACACCATTACACTTGATTGATATGATTTCACTTTCTTTCAATTTAATACGTCAGCACACTTAAATTCAACACAACAGACTTCAATACTGGATGTTAAACATATTTAGTCTGTGGGCTCTTTAGCTTAAAATAGTTTCCAGCTTAGAATTGAGGGAAAAAGATAGGAGGAAGATGGAGAGATGGGTTAAAGGAGATTATCTTGAGCATGTTACCAAAGTGACACTTCTCATCAGATTTCTGCTAAAATCCAGGTACGTTTGTAAACAGCTCTTTACCTTTCGACGACGAGTCTGATAAAGAGATGGCACCAGCCTGTAAGATGCACAGTCCTTCAGGCCCAGTTCGTCTGAACTGGTCATTCGTTTACGTTTCCAACGTCTCCTGGGTTCCGCTTGGTCATCAGAAAATATGTCAGCTCCTGGCCTCTGACTTCAAGATAAGCTTATTCCAGGAAGGAATAAACAAAGTTTTGAGCTTACGCTCGTTCGAAGTGGATTCATAACAGCATGTTATACAATCCTTAGCTGAATGACTGTCCTTGGCGGGTGACGGGCATTCATTCAGCTCTTTGCGAAAGGTTCACATCTCTTTGACGTTCCCAGCAAAACTCACAGGAACCTTCTGGTTCCTTCCAAACTCTTGCAGACTCTGAAGCGTTTCAGCAAAACTTAGAACTTAAAAAGATCATGAGATGAGAGATGAGACTTGTGTCTCTTTCATTAGTCCGTGGACCAGTCAAGCAGTTCACTTGTGTTATCACGACCCAAGGTTACAGCCAGAGCAGAGGGAGATTTGTTTAGGAAAAGACAGAGCAGCTGGAGTCGTTCTCATAAAACAACAGATTAACTGTCTTCTGCCTTTCTAAACAAAGCGGCCGGGTCTCTGTGACCCGAGACTTCAACTTTAACACAGCAGTGAACATAGTAATACTCCATATTAAAAGAATAACAGCATATAACATATATCATGAAAATGACAAAAGTTATTCTTTTGATCACATCAGAATAAAATCAAAGATAGAAATAGTATCTTTTGGTGACTATATTCTCAGATTACAACTAATGGAATCATTTTGTGGTAAATGTCTTGCTTTACTGAGAGGTCAGTAAAGGTCATCTCTGGAACAGTTCAAAAGTACACAGGTGTATTAGAGTGGACATGGTCATGCCCACTACATTACCATTCCTGACTGATATCCTCTCCACTTTTAGGTGGCTCTGTTTGTGATAAAAGCCTTCAGCTGACTGTTTATTCTAAAAGTGGCAACTGGTGAGTTTGTTTTTTTCTTTGTTTGTTTGTGGAGTTAGGTTGCCAGCGCAGGTTATTGCACAGTATTGGACTCTGATGGCTACATTTATTTTAATTTGCTTATGATCAAATATTAATAATTTTATATACTAAATGTGGGTGTTTTACTATTTCTTAACACTGTATTGATCTGGAGAATGAAAACAAAGCCTCTTGCAAGTAGAAATGCCGAAATGTTTTAATCTCACTTATTTTCCTTTCTATAATTCATCCATCCATCAATTTTCTTCCGCTTATCCGGGGTCGGGTCACGGGGGTAGCAGCCTAAGTAGGGAGGCCCAGACTTCCCTCTCCCCAGCCACTTGGAGCAGCTCCTCTGGGGGAATCCCAAGGCGTTCCCAGGCCAGCCGAGAAACATAGTCCCTCCAGCGTGTCCTGGGTCTTCCTCTGGGTCTCCTCCCGGTGGGACATGCCCGGAACACCTCACCAGGGAGGCGTCCAGGAGGCATCCTAACCAGATGCCCGAGCCACCTCAACTGGCTCCTCTCGATGTGGAGAAGCAGCGGCTCTACTCCGAGTCCCTCCCGGATGACTGAGCTTCTCACCCTATCTCTAAGGGAGAGTCCAGACACCCTGCGGAGAAAACTCATTTCAGCCGCTTGTATCCGAGATCTCGTTCTTTCGGTCATAACCCAGAGCTCATGACCATAGATGAGGGTGGGAACGTAGATCGATCGGTAAATTGAGAGCTTTGCCTTTTGACTCAGCTCTCTCTTCACCACGACAGACCGGTACAGCGCCCGCTTCACTGCGGATGCTGCACCTATCCGCCTATCGATCTCACGCTCCAGTTTTCCCTCATTCGTGAACAAGACCCCGAGATACTTAAACTCCTCCACTTGGGGCAGGACCTCCTCCCCGACCCGGAGAGGGCATGCTACCCTTTTCCGGCTCAAGACCATGGCCTCGGATTTGGAGGAACTGATCCTCATCCCGGCCGCATCACACTCGGCTGCAAACCGCTCCAGCGAAAGCTGTAGATCACGAACTGATGAAGCCAATAGGACCACATCATCTGCAAAAAACAGAGAAGAGATTCTAAGGCCACCAAAACGGATCCTCTCAACACCTTGGCTGCACCTAGAAATTCTGTCCATAAAAGTTATGAACAGAATCGGTGACAAAGGGCAACCTTGGCGGAGTCCAACTCTCACCGGAAACGAGCCTGACTTACTGCCAGCGATGCGGACCAAGCTCTTTCTATAATTCATATATAATTTATTTATTTATATATATTTTTGTTTGTTCTGTGTTGTTTTAGTGAGTCAAATTGGTTCTTCTCATCCTGAGCATTTAATTGTTCTGTTAATCTGCCTTTGATTGAAAAATAAAACCTGTTTGAACTTGGGGGAAAAAATTTCACTTTTGGAGAAATAGCCTCCCCGGTGGACATTTCATGAGCCGCCGCTGGTCCAAATGTGTCTAATAAAGTGGAACAATCCATAAATACATCACATCTATTATGTGTCATTTGTTGTGTCACCGCTGAGAACCCAGAAACATGGGCCGATTTTGTGTCAAAAATTTATTGGCTTCCTAATTGCGGCCACGGGAAAGTGCATGAGAGGACTTTTACAAGAACTTAACACGAGTAACACTTAAAACAATTATTTGTTTGCTAGAAATTATAGAAAAGGTGCGTCTCAGTCTAACATTTGCTTAATAAATGCACTTTAATGGTCAAATCAGCTGCATTTCAAAAGCCGATTTGGGGTTGCAGGAACGCACAGAGGGACGACTCACTGTGCATTTCTTCGAAATTTATCAAGATAAGCACCTAAAACAATTATTTGTTTGCTTGACATTATAATAAAAGTGTAAGGATATTTATGGGAGGTCAGTATTAAACCTGATTCCCTTTACCTTAATTATTTACTTATTCAGATTGAATAGTAATTTACGGATTCTTTTCTTTTTCAGAATACTCAATATTTCTGTGATCGGTTTATGATGGACAAATAAACCATGAAGCCATTAAGTGACGAGGAGATGTTGATTTAGTTGGTATGCCAGGAGGCACTACCTTTTATTTAAAATAAATCAACTAAAATTAACACCATTACACTTGATTGACAGATTTCAATTTCTTGCAGTTTAACACGTCAGCAAACTTGATTGTAACCAACAGACATCAGTAATGAGTTGACATATTACTTTTTATCTGTGGCTCTTTAGCTTATGTAGTTACCAGCTTAGAATGAAGGGGAAGGAAATAGGAGGAATAAAAAGGTTGGAGAGATTTAAAAGGAAGTTATCTATTTTGAGTTTAAACCAGAAATTGACACTTCTCCATACGAAAACCAGCTCGACTTCACAGCACGATCCAGGAAACATCAGCAACTCTGTACCTTTTGACGTTCGTCTCTGGTGTTAGGGTTGCAGGAGCAATCTGAGCTCCACAGGTTCTGGGCCCGTGTAGTCCGGTGTACCTCGGTGTGTTCATGGATTCATGTGTCGTGACGCCTGCCTTCTTCGTCAAAGACAGTGGCACGTCCTGGTCAATTTTCAAAATAAAGCTTTCCTCAAGAAAGTTCTAGAGCGCTTTTGCTCGATGAACTGGATGGAGACGTCCATCAGTTCCACTGATAAGTCAGTCTTTAGCTCTTGACCAAACTTAATCAGCTGACAAGACAGAGAGCTTTCAGGTCTCGCTGTCTTTTTCACTCTGAACGTTCACGGAAGCAAACGTTTTTTCTAAAGTCTTGAGACCAGAAAACAGTCTTCTGATTGGTCAGAAGGGAAGAGAGGAGAATGCAGAGACACATCAAAGAGTTCACTTTAACGTTATCAGGATTCGAGGTGAAAGTCAGAGCAGAGAGAAATTGTTTAGAAGAGACAGAGAGAGCTGGAGCCGTTCTCATGAAAACAACCGATTAACTGTCTTCTCCATTTTCTAAAAAAAACTGCCGGCTACTCTGACACGGCCCTTCACCTTTCACACAGTTCTTTGAACACCATCGTTGGTGCAGAATAAACCAGCATATAACATACATATGTGATTATAAAACATATTGTAAAGATACATTATTGCTCATGAATAACATAGGTGATTGCTTTTATTATATTAGTATTAGAACAAAATCAAAGCATAGAAATACTGTAGTCTCTTTGTGAATGCATATGTTGTTTGATTCAAACTAAACAAGACTAAATGTCTGTTTACTGAAAGGTCAGTAAAGGTCATCACTGGAACAGTTCAAAAAGACGTGTCATGTCCACTACAAAGGTGTGTTTTAGTTGAACTTTTATTTAATAAATGCACTGTAATGGTCAAACCAGCTGCGGTGCAGCAAAATGAAGCTGATTTGACGATTGTTCCAGGCGAGCTGGATGGAGGTGGCAAAATTTGGCATGCCGATTGTGTCATTAATAGCCACTTTTACCTATTACATGACACAACGGCATTCCATACAGCTCGAGTGTCATCTAGTGGCTGAAAATGGTAGTGTTCAATATTTTCAGTCAGAATGAATGAAAACGTCATATATCAGCCAAAAACTGGTTTATAAATATGGGGAAAAAATCCATAAGTATGTTGCTTCGCTATATAAGTCACAGTGTCAAGTCTTTTCTCCAACCAGTGCTGATCTGACTTGAAAGATCCAGGAAGAAGGTAGACGTAGGCTCAACTCACTTCATCAACTTTATTAATTTCTCTCACAGATGGTTCTACAGCAGTAGCAGCAGAATCAGTAGAAAGAATAGTATGAATAAGATGAATAGGTTGAAAACCTTAGGAAAAAAAACAGATCAACAGCTTAGCTTCCAATGTTCTCAATCACTTAAACCATATAAATACATACAAAATTCATATTTTAACTTGTGTAAACACATATTCTGACAAACAAGGAAGTAACCATTTTAAAGCATTTAACCATTTACTATATTATTTTTGACCATTTCTTGATAATTCTTCTAAATGTTCTAATAAATGTTACTGTAATACTTTATTGTCATTTGTTATCTTAATTGTATCTTACCTAATTACATCAAATAAATAATTACAAACAATTGTTTTTAGCCAATAAATCCAGCCCAACAAAGCCAACAAAAGATGCCTAAATCACTGGGATTTTCATGCAAGTAATTTAAGGATTAGAGAAATAAAAGTAATATTTGACTTGCATGATTCATTTCTAAGCTTACAAAATACTAATTGCTTTCATGAAATTCACAATATAGAAAGACTAAATGTGTAATCTAAACTAAAATGGATGATTTAACTTAAAGAGTCTCAAACAGCATTTGGTCAACTTAACTCAAAACTCACAAGAGACTTACAATGGAACTAAACAAACACAGAGGGCCTTCTAAATCACAAAGGGCCTAAAATCACCTCAAACTACTGTGTTGTTTACCATAAGTTTGCTTCTAGACTCAAAACTGACAGGTTTATTGAAACTGCTACTCACCGGTGCGTGTCTACCTTCCTTCATGCACTGATTCATGGCACTGATTGTGACAAAGAACCACACACCTGCATTAAGACACTAATCAGCATCACAGCAGCTACAGCACAGTTTTAGGCTAGAGCTCCCCCTCTGTCTGATCTATGTAATCTAACAGAAAATAAAGGTTGAAAGAAAAATGAGTTCAAATGAGGTGCAATTAAAAAGTCAAAACTGTCATTTGACACAACACCTCCCACTTGAGCTCCTGGTGAAAACCCAAGGAGGTCACACAACTTTCCCAGAGTCTTTTTGTTGTTGTTCTTCTATGGGAAGGAGGACAATGAGGCGTCTCACATCCCTGTGTAAGATGGTGGCAGGGAACTTCAGTCTACTTTGTCCTTTTGCAGAGTTGGTGCTGGAGACTGGGTAGCTTGGGCACACTCTTATGTTTGCTCTCTGATGATTCCTTTATCAGGTCTTTTTTTTTTCTCCTCCACTTCTCCATCCAAGTTTTAACAGCTCGGTAGATCCATGCAGCCATGTCAACAAGCTTTTGTAGGGTGCTGTATCTTTCTACAGTGACCAGTTTGTTGACCCAGCCAGCTCTCTGATTTCCTCCAGCAATAGCTGGATCTTGGACTTGATCTTGCTGGGCTGTTTGTGGAGGCTGCCGAGTTTTGTTTTGTTTAGTCTGGCTTCTTGTGATGGCGGCTGTGAAAGCTTTTCTTTGGAGTTTATTCACATTTTCTCTAGCTTGAGCGGCGACTTCTCCAGGTGACTTTATGGGCCACTCCTCCACTGGTGATTTAAGAAAATTTGGACCATTTTGCCAAACAGATCCTTCATTCAGCTCTGCAGCTGTGCTTCCTCTTGTTATGATGTCAGCAATGTTTAACTCACCAGGAACCCACCACCAATCTTTGACTGGTGCAATCTTCTGGATTTCACCAATACGGTTAGCGTAGAATGTTTGATATCCGTAGCTCTCTCTCTGAATAGCTCCAAGTACTGTTTGGCTGTCAACTAAATGAAACCAGCGCTCCACTTGCATTCTTGACTGTCGTTCAAAGTACTTCCGGAGTCGAGCTGCAAAAACTGCTCCACAGATTTCAGCTTTTACAGCTTCTCCTTTTTGGTCAAGTGGAGTTAGTTTGGCCTTTGCTTCCACAAAGCGGACCTCAGCTCCATGTGCTGTGTTCCATCTGAGGTACATGACAGCTCCATAAGTCTTGTCACTCCCATCTGAGAAGGTGACTGCAACAGGTTGACCTTTCCAGTCAGTTGGTGTCAGACTTCTGGGGAATTTAATCTGGCTTAGGTTGGCATATTCTTCAAAGAGCTTGATGGCTTCCTCTCTGAGTCTAGCTGAGAGTGGCTTGTCCCAGGTCTCATGAGTCATCCTCCCACTAGCAGTTTCTTGGAATGCCTTTCTTACAAGGATTGAACCCTTCTGTTTTACTGGGGAAACAAGGCCAATTGGGTCATAGAGACTGGCTACTTGGCTCAATAACACCCTCCTGCTCAGTGGATTTGGTGTTGCAGGCCTTACCTCATCTTTGATAAGATTCTTACCCATCCGCATTTTCTTTCTCTTCTTAGAGAAATTTATTGAGGTTAGCATGTACAGTTTGTCTTCTTCAGTATCATAGCCTATACCAAGAGCTTTGTTATCTTCATCCCTCATTTGATTTGGGAGGATAATGGTTTTGCTCTGAGGGTTTAGGTTTTTTGGTTGGATGTCTCCCATGCTCGTTTGCCTCCCACTTTGACCAGACCACACCCAGGGTTTTAAGTGGAAGCCTCCTGCTTTTAGTATTTTTTCCACTCCTTGCGTGATCAAACTTAGCGTTTCAAGGCTGTTATGGGAAGTGAGGATGTCGTCCACATAGGTGTCCTCTTCTAGGACTCTGCGTTCTTCTTCCAGGTGAGTAAAGCTTGGTAGATTTGCAGTTTCTCTCATTGCTAGTTGTGCAATGCATCCAGCTGGTCTGTCACCAATGTTTACTCTGGTGATGGCAAACTCCTCAATGTCGTTTACAGGTTGATCTCTCCAGAGAAACCTGTGTAGATGCAATTCACGGTCCTCCAGCCAGACTGAATTATACATCTTTTTGATGTCTCCTAAGGCTGCAAACACACCTTGCCTGAATCGTAGCAGGACAGCCCTGATGGGATTAAGCACATCGGGTCCTTTTAGAAGGATATCATTCATACTAAGTCCTTTGAATTTTTGGCTACTGTTCCACACCAACCGAACAGGAGTCGTCACTGAGTGAGGATTTGGGGCAACCAGGTGACTTACATACCACACAGGGCCTTCCCAACTTTCTTTCATCACCTCAGTGAGCTTGATAGCTGCACCCCGGTCCACCATTTCGTGAATTTGATCAGTATATGCTTTCTTCCATTCAGGTTCTTTCTCTAGTTGCTTTTCTGTTCTTAAGAATGTGGCTTGGACAGCATTTCTATTATTAGGGAGTGTGTCAGGATCCTCTGTCCATGGATACTTTGTATCCCAATGTGGTGAATTGACATGAACATCCTCCATGACATAAGTGAGTCCTTCTCTTATTATTTCCAGCTCCTTCTCCTCTGCAAGGGTCATTTCCTTCCCACCAGGCTGACAGTTGCCACAACGGCACCCTCCACATTTAGGCTCACAGGATGCGCCAATGCTCTCCCATCTCCACCATTCGAGGAAGTCACAGGTTGTGGTAACTGTAGTTGTATATAGCGGGACTTTTTCTGGACTTGGGTGCACTGGAAACTCCTCGTATTTCACAGCAGCAGTCCGCATTGACCGAGCAAAGTGAGTTTTTGACATGTGTGCTGCCATTTCAACAGTCTCAAACAAACTAGGATGAGCACCACCTACAGTCTTTCCCAGAGGGCCTTCCCACAAGACAAGGTCTCCAACCACTCTGACCCTTTGAGGGGCAAGTCTTCCTTCACGGTGACTGATCAGTAACTCAACTTCTTTAGGCCTTTTCAGTTCTTCAAGTTCCACTTCTGGGAAGAAGGTTTGAAGTTTTCTTGGTTCAATTTCGTTATGGACTTTGGCAATTTCATCCAGCCCATAACAAATCAGTTCATGTGCTCTCACCTTCCCTGTAGGTGTTTGAATGCGGACTCTGAGGAGGTATCTCTTTGTGTTCACTCTCATGGACATTCCACCCACACCATATAACACTAGAGTCATTTCCTCACTGCGTAGTCCTAGACGGTCAGCGGCCTTATGTGTGATGTAATTTGTGTCAGATGCCAGGTCTATAAGTGTTCCAATCTTCTGACCTGCATTAGCTGTTACCTCCATTAACATCAGAATGACTGGCAGCTCAGACAGTCCATGCTTTTCAAGTAGTTTAGATGGAGCTTTGATTGAGTTTCCTGCTCGGGTATTTCCATTTGTGAATGCCTTCCTGCACCTCTCTGCCATTTCTGGAGACAATTCAGACAAGAAATTTTCTTGGTCAGCTGTCAGTTTGGTCTTACTTGGACTGCTTTTCCGTAAGACCTCATCATCCACTTTGGTGTTTTTGGGGCAGAGGAAGTAGTGGTGGTCAGCTGAGCCTCCCTTTTTGCACTCTTTATTCCTGCAGAGGTATGCATCTTTACAACTTCCTCCATCAGAATGCCAGCAGAGACATTTCATGCATGACCCTAATTTCTTTAAAGTGGCTTTCTTCTCTGGAACAGTCAGAGCCTTAAACTTTCTACAGAAGAAAAGTTTATTGTAATGTCTCTCTTCCCCACACACACCACATACATTTTCATGCTCACTTTTTGTGGTTTTGGTGGTGGAAAACTTCTTCTCTGGTCTTTTGACTGGGTAATGATCTGGCTTATCAGCGATGTTCAGTTGCTCCAGCCTTTCCAGTATGCATTCCTGCTTTTGTAGGAAGTTTAGAAGCATGTCAAAATGGTTGTCCGTCGTTACGTTGTTACTAGGATCCATCATGAACATGAGCCAGTCCCTCTTCACAAAGTCTGGAAGTTTGCTTTCTATTGTCTTTATCATTAGTGGGTTTTTAAGTGCACCGGTGTCTCCCAGGTCAGTGAGATCAGTCAGTGCCTTTTCCACCACCTGGATCAAGTCAATTACTTTTCTTGGTTGGTTTCCTTTCACAGGTGGTAATTTCTCCAAATCTTCTAAGATTTCTATTGCTATTAGAGATTTGTTTCCATACCTGTTTGAGAGTACTCTGAATATATCGTCAGCAGAGTTGTACGTTGACAGTCTTAGCTCTTTTGCTAGTTTTCCATCAATACTGTCCAGAAGTTGTATTTTCTTCACCTCCATCGATCCAGTTGGCTCCCCTTGCTTTTGCAAGCTTTCCCACTCCTTCTTCCATCTATAATATTCTCGTTTATCACCAGTGAAAATGGGAAGAGATGTGGGTTTTAATCTT
>JBBPBX010070535.1:0-18564 GCA_038048925.1 Garcialebias charrua | reverse complement strand
GTCTTCGTCATGAACAAAATTTATTTTCCGGTCCTCTCTGCTCCCGTTGATCGCTTTAAATGTCTTAATGTGGCCGTTTGGAAAATAAGTTTCCCACGTCTGGTCTAAACCCTGAATGTCCTAAGGAGCTTTATTAACGTGGAAATGGAAAATTGATGTCACCGCAGCAAACTTGAAGAGTCGTCCATCGAAACTGTCGGGCGAGGAGGGTTGAGACACATTGCTGAGCACCTCCTGCAGAGGAGGATGTGTCTGGAGAGGTCTTTCCAAGACGAAGGTGCCGTGGTGGACGTCCGACACGTCTACCACCCCCCACTTTGAAGCACGGTGGTGGCAGCATGGTGTGGGACTGGTTGTCTTCAGCAGAGACAGACACTGGTCAGAGTAAAGCTGGATCAAATGGAGAACTTCTTGAAGGAAACGTGTCTGAAGGGGAGAAGGAAGTCGTTTATGTAAAACACAGGAACCGTCTTCAAACAGAGGAGGTCTCAGAAACACCTGATAGTCAGGAGTGGCTCAATCAATGGTTGTATTCAAAAGAATGATCAAGTTTAAACGGTTAAAAACATATATTTAAATGAGTGGAATTTAGAAATTGTAAGTAATATAGGAGGTATAAAATTAAGTTGTTCATTATTTTGGAAATCAAATAATGGAAAAGGAAATGTCTATTTAAAATGTGTGTTGAGGTAGGAAGTCCACCAACGACAGCAGTCCGACGGAGGGTCAACCATACATTTGATCTGTTATGATCATCCGATGACCTTGGTGTCATGATCAAAACTTCAGTTTGCTCTGACAAAAACATTTTTAATATAACACACATAAGCTCATTTTAGGACCTGCCAGAGCATGTCACAAGATTCTTAGTGTAGTACTGATGTGAGGGTCTGCAGGATCACTTGCCCTGGTTGCAATTACTCTGTGATGAAACTTGTTTAATTACCTCAAAACCTTATAGGAAGATGATTAATGCCCCAACCTTAAAGCAATATAACTTTCTCATACTTTCAGGAGTTACAATGACTAATTACCTTAAACCTGACTAGGATAGAGTTTTCTAAAGTTAATAAATGATCGCCTTTGCCTTGAAGGAGCACATCTTAGTTGGCCTGATTTGCTTACAAGGAATGAAATTTAGTTAATGGTTAAATATTTTAGAAGGAAATGAGATAAGAAATTGTTTCACATTTTGCTTTATGCTTTTGAAACCTGGATTAGAGAGTAGCATTACGCTTGTTACAACTAAACTAATTGTTTTTATATTTATGAAATTTAGCAACACTTTAGCTTTTCAACTGCCGAGGTGAAACAGGATAGAAATCTGTTTCAAAAAGGGGGGAGGTTGAAAACTGTTCCTAGAAATAACTAATACAAAAAGAGGTTGAAAACTGGTCCTAGAAATAACTAATAAATAAAAATGTTGGGCTCATACAAGGATTAGATCACAAGTTATAAAATGAAATATATATTAATAGTAACAATAATAATGATAACTCATAAACAGGAAACAGCTCATATAAGGATTAGACCAGTAGTTATTCATAGGTTTTTATATACAAAACAAACAACAAAAGGCCAATCATAAGCCTAAGATGTTTGAAACGGGTGGGGCAAGCAATGGCAAACTACCCCACTATCTTGCCGAAATACCTTATGGATCAGTACAATCAAAGACGTTAAGATATGGTGCTGGAAAGTGAGACCCCTGGGCTGGAAGGCACCTATCATATTACCAGGGATGAACGTGGACGTTTTTCAAGTAGCGAGGGCATTTTTGATGTGGACGGGACAAATCCATCAGGACTCCCGCCTGCTGATGTGGCTCCCAGCAAAAGGAAGCGTCTACGTTTTTCAACAAAGATTCACAACATCGGCACGTGGAATGTTCGCGGCATGAACATAGGCAAACTCAAAATCATCAAGCAAGAAATGTAACGACTCTATATCGATCTACTGGGCATCAGCGAGCTTCACTGAACGGGTAATGGATATTTCAAAAGCGATGAATACACCATCTTCTACTCTGGAAATGACACCATCAAATGCAATGGAGTGGCCATCCTCGCAACGAAAGCAGTCAGCAAAGCTGTATACTCTTTTAACTTTGTAAGCAATCGAATTATATCCATACGCATCGCTGGAAGGCCCCGTTCAATCACGGTTCTACAAGCATACGCACCAACAACGGATGCAGCAGAGAAAGTCATCGAATATTTCTATACCAAACTCCAAGAGACAATCGACCAGACCCTAGCTCGGGACATAATCTTCGTAATGGGAGATTTCAATGTGAAAGTCGGATCAGGTGAAGACTTGCCTACCATCGGCAAGTTTGGTCTTGGTAAACGAAATGACGCTGGGGACCGTTTGATCCAATGTTGCACAGAAAATCGTCTCAGTCATGAGCACTTGGTTCGAACAACCCAAATGTCGGCTGTACACTTGGACAGCACCAAACGGTATACATTGAAACCAAATCGACTACTTTCTATCTCAGCGCTGCTGGAAAAGCTCAATACTATCAACGAAAACTTATCCAGGCGCTGACTGCGGCTCCGATCATTAGCTACTGGTTGCTAAAATCAAGATCTGTTTCAGCACCATCAAGAGACCTCCAGCATTACGCTGCTTTGACACTGACAACATCCCCGTCCAAAACGCAATGGAAGTAAAGAGCAGATTTGAGGCATTCAGCAATTTCAACGAAGAGCCCAATGCGATGTGGGCGGAAACCAAATTGATCGTGGGAAAGACAGCGGAGGAAATAATCCCGTTCAAGAAACCAATGAAAAGATCGAAGTGGCTGATGGACAAAGCGATCGAGATCGCCGAGCATCGCCGCATGGCCAAGGCGAGCGGGAACATCAAGGAATTCCGTCTACTCAATGCAACGTTCCAAATAAGGTTCAGATAGGACAAGGAAGCATATTGGAACAACCAATGCGAGGAACTGGAAAAGGCGAACCGACACAGTCACACCCGAACTCTCTTTACCCATGTCAAGCAGGCCAGAACATCATTCACGGCACGCAAAGCGTCTACCATCAAGGACAGCGATGGTACAATATTGCAAGAAGAGGGGCAAATCAAGCGACGATGGCGGGACTATGCAAAGGAGCTATACGCTGGCAATCCATCAGTCCAACTGGTCGATCAACCCAAACAGATGGACCAGGAACCGGGCATTTTGGAAGAAGAAGTCACTTGGCCTCTAAAACAACTACCAAACAGGAAGGCCCCAGGCACGGATAATTTACCAGCGGAACTACTCTTGCCAATACACGTCAAAATCATTACTAAATTGTGTCAGAACATCTGGATCACAAAATCGTGGCCCAAAGACTGGACAAGATCAGTTTTCGTCACGCTTCCTAAAAAAGGCGATCTACAGGAATGCTCCAACCATCAAACTATCGCGTTCATCTCCCATGCCAGCAAAATCCTGCTAAAGATTCTACAAAACCGCATTGCGACAATCGTGTAACAGGAACTACCAGATGTTCAGGCTGGTTTTCGCAAAGGACGAGGCACGAGGGATCAAATCGCGAACCTACGCTGGATCATGGAGAAGGCTAGAGAGCACCAGAAGGACGTCTATATGTGTTTCATCGACTACACCAAGGCGTTCGACTGTGTGGACCATGACAAACTCTGGGCGTGTTTGAAACAAATGGGCGTACCAGAACACATTGAACAGTTGATACGAACACTGTACTCCAATCAGGAAGCAACTGTCAGAACATCGTGTGGTAACACCGACTGGTTCAAAATCGGTAAAGGCGTCAGGCAGGGATGCATTTTATCTCCAGCCCTGTTTAACCTGTACGCCGAAACGATCATGCGACGATGCAACCTGGACGAGACCATAATCGGAGTCCATATTGGAGGTAGGACTATCAACAACCTGCGATATGCGGATGACACAACTATACTTGCAGAAAGTGAAAAAGACCTGGAATACTTGATCCGACGAGTTCAAGAGGAAAGTGAACGCATGGGACTGTACCTCAACATCAAGAAAACGAAAGTAATGACAACGGCGTGCAATGATGCAGTAAACATCAAGATCAACAATGAAAAGATCGAGCCAGTCCAAGATTTCATCTTCCTGGGAGCCAAAATTGACCGAAACGGCGAATCCGGACCAGAGATCAAAAGGCGGATTGCACTCGGCCGGGCCGCAATGCAAGGAATGGATAAAGTCTGGAAGAGCAAGGACGTGAGCATTGCACGAAAACAAGACTCGTCAACGCCATTGTCTTTCCCATAGCAACATATACCGTATTCTCCGGCGTATAAGTCGCACCTTTTTGCCTACATTTTTAAGCCCTGCGACTTATAGGCCGGTGCGACTTATACGTCGATTTTTCCAATATTTTGGTCATAATTTGACTTTGGTCAAAAACTCCAAAAATGGTGCAGTACCAGTTTCGGCCGCTATGGGCGCTAAGAAACCCTTTACAGTACCTACACTGTTGACATCTGCCTGGTCCAAAAATGGTGCAGTGACACAGAAGATGAAGACTTCAATGGTTTTGAATAAATAAATAAAAACCATAAAATAAATACAGTATCTGTTTCTGTCATCATTTTAAACTGAGACACGTTTTTTACTGTAATGTCAGCTAATAAAAATATATTTTTATGTGTTTATCTTTAAAGATAAATGATGAAAGACACAAAATATACAAAAATTATGTTCATTTATTAATGAAAAGTTCAACTAAGACACATCAAACAAAATACTGTAGTTTTTATGTGATAATCTTGTCAAAAGTCCTTCCAAACAATTTGGCAGCCAGTCCAAAATAATGTTCATTTATTAATGAAAAGTTCAACTAAGACACATCAAACAAAATACTGTAGTTTTTATGTGATAATCTTGTCAAAAGTCCTTCCAAACAATTTGGCAGCCAGTCCATTTTGGGCAAAACACCAGTTCACGTGAGGTGCGACCTATAGGCCGGTGCGACTTATAGGCCGATGCGACTTATACGTTGATTTTTCCATTTAATTGGGCATAATTAGGTTGGTGCGACTTATACTCCGGTGCGACTTATACGCCGACGAATACGGTAGATGTGAAAGTTGGACAATCAGGAAAGCGGAAAGAAGAAAAATCGACGCTTTTGAACTCTGGTGTTGGAAAAGACTATTGTACATACTTTGGACATTGCGGACAACAAACAAGATGGTCCTGGACCGTATCAAGCTGAAAATGTTGCTTGAGGGCAAAATCGTCAAACAGCAACTGTCTTTTTTTCGGCCACGTTATGCGCGCAAAATTCACTGGAGACTTTGATGATGCTGGGCAAAGTGAGCGGGACGAGAAGAAGAGGACGGCAAATAATACGCTGGCTTGATACAATCACATCGGCTACCAGCAAGACGATCGCAGAACTCAAAGGAATTGTTGAGGACAGGAATGCGTGGAGAGGACAGATTCATAAAGTGGCCGAAAGTCGACTTCGACTAAATGGCTAATCATCATCATTTCTTTTT
Source organism: Garcialebias charrua (assembly GCA_038048925.1). Taxonomy (NCBI): domain Eukaryota; kingdom Metazoa; phylum Chordata; class Actinopteri; order Cyprinodontiformes; family Rivulidae; genus Garcialebias; species Garcialebias charrua. The sequence goes on along the minus strand of JBBPBX010070535.1, from coordinate 13,059 downwards.
CTCCTGTTCAAATGTATGTTTAACAGATACAAAAAGGGGGATACGCCAGAGACAGGTTACCTGGACTGCAGGATCAAAACACACACACCTGAAGTGGATCTGATCAAAGGTTAATTAGAAAGGGGGTGGTTCTGTAGCATTAAACACAATTGACTTGACTACACTTTACTTGCAGAATTTAATTGGGCTAATACAGGTTTCATGAACTAGGTATTTTGAACCACATGTTTTACTATGTTTTGTGAATTCTTTATTTCTGTAGTGTTGCATGCTGTTGTACTTTTCTATATTCCGCGCATGCGTTAAGCTTCTTCCATAAGCTATATGAGAAGGTAAAGTATATTGTAAGTATAAACCGTCTCCGACACTAATTAAAACTAACCTTAATGAAGTCAAGCATAGAATGCATCATACTAATTAAAACTAAAACCAATTACACTGACTAATTACTTATTTTCACTGAAGAATGAAATCACCCATTGCTGTGTACTGTTTGTTGTGTAATTTTTGTTTTTGTGGAGATAACTTTGCTTCTTATAGGTGGATCCATGGAATTCAAATGTTTCAGGTGGTAAGAATGGAATTTTATTTTATTTTAAGTTGACAGAAACAAATTTTATTATAACCATTAATGAAATTAGTTTAGGTTTACAGAAACTGACTTTTATAACCATTATAGTAAGAGTACATACTAGCAGTAGGATTGTCCAATCATTAAGAAACAGATTTAACTCACTAGGAGTTACCCAGTTAGGCCTTGTTGGTGTTGTTTTTCTTATTCGCCCCAAGTTCGTTGTTTGGTTTCACTTTGGATCAAGAAGGAGAGATACGCTGAAAACACGACAAACGCGCACTTAAAGTTCCAAAACCAGTTTTAATTAATTGTAAGTTTAAGAGTCACAGAATACATTTATTTTATTTTATAAAGCCATTATATATGATCACAAATAAGTAGGCAGAGAGAGAGAGAGAGAGAGAGAGAGAGAGAGAGAGAGAGAGAGAAGAAAAGAAAGAAAGAAAGAAAGAACATTGAAATGCGCATTTCAATGGAGACATAACATACAACCTGATGAGTTGTTTTCCTCTGTGGGCTTGTTTCTGCATTGTCTGCATGGAGGAGGAAAACTCATGCTTTTATACTCTTATTTGGGCATTGCCTGCTCTCAACTGATAAGAGAAGTTCTGCAGTAGAGACTGTTGCCCCTCCCCAACTACCAGAAAGCTTCTGTCTTGTAAACAGGAAATACCATTGCTTGTTTCAGCTTGCAGACTTGCATTCTGAGAGGAATGAAAACATGAAGACAAAGTGTATTTTATTTTACAACAAACCCCCTTTGGACCTCAATTCCTGAGGTCCATCCCAAAAGAAATAAAATCACACACCTAATAACGCAGCTAAACTCATATATACATAATATTCAATCAGTTTTTTCAAAAATCCTCCAAGTTATAGTTTTTTAACAAAAGCAGTTGGCGCATCACTTCGGGATCCCTCTTCTCCAGGGTGGACGTGATAAGTCGAACCGTCAGAGACCTCAGACAAGGAACACAGCAGCACCCACAAGTTATAAGTATGCCTAAGAACAATTACATCACATAAATCGAACGTGAAAGTGGTAGTCTGGTTTGTGATATACTGTAGTTTGAGGATTTTCTGTCCTAGGTGCGCCATACTCTTTATTATATCTATGAACTTCGCAATCCTTTTTACCAGGGATTACGCAGAAATGTTCTAGGAGGACAATCAAAGCTACCATACTTATCCCACCTATTCTGACTGCCATAGTGACCCTCTTGTCCGGCCACCACATTTTTAATCAGTCGATTAATATGCAAATTGTAGAATATAAAGGAAATATATGCAAACAATGAACGATACTAATAATAGTAAGCGCTTTAGGATATTGCAGAATTCTGAACCTTTTTTTTTTTTTTTTTTTTCCATTTATAGATGGCCTCCCTTCACACCTTATAGCCATCCTCTCACTCCAATATGTATTTTTTTTTTTTTTATAGAGAGAAAGAAAGAAAAGAGAAAGTGAGACAACAAAACAACAATTATCCACAAAAAGAGCACAAGGCAAACACACCAAACCTCCGTCCACAATCCTGCAAAGCACATGACAGAGCACAGCAACAAAACATACAAGCATAAAGACTGATAATATTCATGACCTTGCATTAGATTTCTATATATAAACATACCCATACCTACAAGTATATATACAGTATACATACATATATATTTATATTCATTTATATACCCATCTACATATATCTACATATACATCCCTACATCCATTTGTGTGTGGTTGTGAGCATGCATAAGTGAATAAGGTTCCTCCAATAGAACATTTAGTAGCGAATGTGAAGCATCAGAGATCTGTCCCTCCAAAGCCCGAGACAGACGAAAGGGCGATCAGAGCCCAAGACCCCAGGAAGGACCCCGAGCCCAGAGTCCCCAGGACCACCCGAACAGGACGAGCCACTCGTCAACTCCCCAGATCCGACCAAGGGGAAGAACCGGACGAACCCCACCAGGGACCACACACAATGACCCCCCGGGGTCAACAGCGACAAATACACAGGCCCCCGCCGGAGCCCGCTGCACCGATGTAGCCCCAGGGCCGGTCGCCGATGCTCGGGCACCGGGGACGCCCACCCCTCAGGTCCAGACCCGACAGGACCAGAGGACCCGAGCCCCACCAGGCAGCCACCAGGCCGAGCCGACAAACGCCCAAGCGCCCAGCCCCAGATAGTGAGGGTCCCAAGCACGCCCGCGGGCAGAGGAACACCCACCAGGGGGCCACGTGGCAGGAGTGCGACACTAGGTAGCCTCAGAAGTATCAGAGAGGGGGCAGTCCAAGTCCCAGCCTGACACTTAAACATTCATACACAGATACACTCATTCAGACCCACCCTCATCCTCACCCTCAGACATAGAAAGACAAACAGTAACGACACGCTCCATTCATAATCCCGATGCACACTCTATACCCCCCAGGTCCAAGACATGTACCTGCTCCCTACATGGGGCAGCCCACATCCAAACCCAGGAGGTAGGCCCATTCATTCTGGGGTGGAGAGTAGCAGACATCCAAGATCCGGCCCACCCCACGCCCCGCCGACAGGACAGGACAGGACACTCGAGCCCAAGCAGCCCCAGGGGGAGCGCACTGCCAGTCCCGCCCGCGGCAACCCCGCAGGCCCCGAACCCCCCCACACCCCAGCACAACCCCTGACGGCCCACCCCCAGAATGTCCGCCAGGCAACCAGGGGGGTAAGAGAAAAATAAATAAATAATATATATATATAAATAAATACATAAATAAATAAAATTGAAATTAACAAATCAAGACCCCGACACACACACCCCCGTCCCCAAATGTACTGTTGGTGAGTGTTGTTCTAAAGTGTACTTAAAAAGGAAAGAGAAGGAGCAAAGGCTGGCATTATACCAGTTTCCCCTCCACTCCAACTCTAACCCAAGCCCTAATTGTCTAAATGCATAATGTTGAGTGAGCATAGGCATGGGGGTGAGATTGGTGTCATCCCGCCACCCATAGCCATAGTACTCAATCCATTCCCTATATGTGACTTTTATGAAGAAGTTTATGAATGAATGTCTAAAGTGTAAATAAAATTGAGTCCCAGGTGTTCTGAACAACAGAGATGTAGAACCATCGCAGCACACCCGAGACTCAAATTCCCTACATGTATTAATTTAAGATGAAGAGGGCGGAGGTGCGTGTTGAGGGATGGGGAGAAAAATATCTGCAGGAACAGTGCTCCCACAGCGAGTCAGCTCCCCCGCTGACCCTGCGTACCCCCCCAGCTCGCCAAGGTCCACCCAAGGAGCGAGGAAAAAGAAACACCTCTCCGACCGCCAGGCCATTGAGCCAAGACCAGAGAGGACACGGCCCCGAGGGCCGCCAACAGCAGAACCAACAGCCCACACCCACCAGGGCCGCCGTGACCCCTGCGAACCGCAGTCAGCCCGCCGTCCAAGAAGACACAAAATCCCACATGGACGACACGGCCAAGAGCGCCCGCCCAACCGCCGACAGAGCCAGGAAGCACCAAGAACAGGCCCCAACCAGGGCCCGCACACCGGCCAAGCATGTCCAAGACCATCATCAAGGGCATCCACTTAATCCCCACCCCAGAAGAAATACTATACCCACCCTTCATATTTACAACTTTCAGAACACATAACACATTAGACACCCAGGCTGGGTTTGCCCGCCCCCTCCCATTGGCCACCAGTCACGCCCCCAGACACCCACCCCCCAGCATATGAACCCCAACCCACCAGCGAGCCGAGAGCCCCCGGCCAGAGCCGGGCACCAGAGCGCCAGCCAGCCCATAGCCCGGCGACCCGCCCGCCAGAGCCCAAGACCCCCGACCCCCACCAGGCCCAAGCCCGGGGACGACACGCCCCCAGAGTCCCAAGCCCCGGCACCCGCCCCGAAACCACCCCAGCACAGCCGGGTCACCGACCGGCGACCCATGACCGCCGCCACCGACCACCCGAGGGCCCGCATGCCGTCCCTAGCAGATATCCCCCAGAACCCCCCCGGTCCTCCCCAGGTCGAAGACAAGGTCCTCCCCGCCCAAGCAGCCCCAACCCCCCGGCGCCCCAAACCCCAACCTCCCCCCCTCCAGTCCCAATGCCCCACAAGGCCACAACCCAGACCCCCCACCCTCACTACGTAACGGAGCCGATCAAAGAATGCCAAATAGATTGATCCAATGTGTCGGCAGATGCTGTTTCAAGACTAATATGATCTAACAGGAGATTTTTATACTGATTAATGCTAAGATTTTTTTTATTTTTCCAATTTACGAGTATGGTTTTCTTTGCGATGCATAAGGCAGTGAAAAGCATATAGGATGTATTTTTTTCTAGTATAACATCTTCAAAGATACCCAATAAGCAAACAGATGGAGAGAGTGGGATATTAAATTTCAAACATTTAGACAAGTCTTCACATACCTGTACCCAGAACCTCTGAACGGGTGGACAGAACCAGAGCGCGTGAATATAATCATCAGGTGTGTTACTTATGCATTGTGAGCACTTGTTAGATGGTGTAAAGCCCATCTTAAACATTCGCTGACCCGTATAATGTACTCTATAGAGAACCTTATATTGTATTAATTGTAAATTGGAGATTCTAGTCAATTTAAAAGTATTTGAACATACTTGAGACCAAATTTTTTGTTCAAAGTTGATTGATAAATCTGACTCCCATTTTTCAACAGGTAGTGCTATCGAGTCATCGATTCTAAACAATTTTTTATATATTTTAGATAATAATTTGGGTGGTTGAAAATTAATAAACTCTAACACACATGTTGGTGTTTCCAACAATGTTTTATTAAGCTTAAATTTATTTTTTACAATTGACTTAATTTGTTGGTATTGTAGGAAATACCCCTCCCTGGGCTGCCACCTTACCGTGGTGGAGGGGTATGAGTGTCCCAATGATCCTAGGAGCTATGCTGTCAGGGGCTTCATGCCCCTAGTAGGGTCACCCAAGGCAGACAGGTCCTAGGTGAGGGACCAGACGAAGCGCAGCCCACAAGACCCCTTATGATGAGAAAAATAAATGGAAACAATGTTCCCTCGCCCGGACGCGGGTCACCGGGGCCCCACTCTGGAGCCAGGCCCGGAGGAGGGGCACGTTGGCGAGCGCCTGGTGGCCGGGCTTTTACCCATGGAGCTCGGCCGGGCACAGCCCGAAGAGGAGACGTGGGTCCCCCTTCCCATGGGCTCACCACCTGTGAGAGGGGCCAAAGGGGTCGGGTGCATTGTGGAATGGGTGGTGGCCGAGGGCGGGGACCCTGGCGGTCTGATCCTCGGCTACAGAAGCTGGCCATTGGGACATGGAATGTCACCTCTCTGGTGGGGAAGGAGCCTGAGCTAGTGTGTGAGGTTGAGAGGTTCCGGCTAGAAATAGTCGGACTCACCTCAACGCATGGCTCTGGCTCTGGAACCAGTTTCCTTGAGAGGGGTTGGACACTCTTCCACTCTGGAGTTGCCCCCGGTGAGAGGCGCCGAGCAGGAGTGGGCATACTGGTTGCCCCCCATCTCGGTGCCTGTACGTTGGGGTTCACCCCGGTGAACGAGAGGGTAGCCTCCCTTCGCCTACGTGTGGGGGGACGGGCTCTGACTGTTGTTTGTGCCTATGCACCAAACGGCAGCGCAGATTACCCACCCTTTTTGGAGTCCTTGGAGGGGGTATTGGAGGGTGCGCCTCCTGGGGACTCCCTTGTTCTGCTGGGGGACTTCAACGCTCACGTGGGCAATGACAGTGAGACCTGGAGGGGTGTGGTTGGGAGGAACGGCCCCCCTGATCTGAACCCGAGCGGTGTTCTGTTGTTGGACTTCTGTGCTCGTCATGGATTGTCCATAACAAACACCATGTTCAGGCATAAGGGTGTCCATGTGTGCTCTTGGCACCAGGACACCTTAGGTCGCAGTTCGATGATCGACTTTGTTGTCGTCTCATCTGATCTGCGGCCGCATGTCCTGGACACTCGGGTGAAGAGAGGGGCGGAGCTGTCAACTGACCACTACCTGGTGGTGAGTTGGCTCCGATGGTGGGGGAGGATGCCGGTCAGACCTGGCAGACCCAAACGTATTGTGAGGGTCTGCTGGGAACGTCTGGCAGAGTCTCCCGTAAGACGGAGCTTTAACTCCCACCTCCGGGAGAGCTTTGAACACGTTCCGAGGGAGGCGGGGGACATTGAGCCCGAGTGGGCCATGTTCCGCGCCTCTATTGTCGAGGCAGCTTATCAGAGTTGTGGCCGCAAGGTTGTTGGTGCCTGTCGTGGTGGCAACCCTAGAACCCGGTGGTGGACACCGGCGGTGAGGGATGCTGTCAGGCTGAAAAAGGAGTCCTATTGGGCCTTTTTGGCCTGTGGGACCCCGGAAGCAGCAGATAGATACCGGCAGTCCAAGCGGCATGCGGCTCGGGTGGTTGCTGAGGCAAAAACTCGGGCGTGGGAGGAGTTCGGAGAGGCCATGGAGAATGACTTCCGTACGGCTTCGAGGCGATTCTGGTCCACCATCCGGCGTCTCAGGGGGGGAAAGCGGTACGCGACCAACACCATTTATGGTGGGGATGGCGTGCTGTTGACCTCAACTCGGGATGTTGTGAGTCGGTGGGCGGAGTACTTCGAAGACCTCCTCAATCCTACTGGCACGTCTTCCACTGAGGAAGCGGAGCCTGGGGACTTTGGGTCGGGCTCTCCAATCTCTGGTGCTGAGGTCGCCGAGGTGGTTAAAAAGCTCCGCGGTGGCAAGGCTCCGGGGGTGGATGAGATTCGTCCTGAGTTCCTTAGGGCTCTGGATGTTGTGGGGTTGTGTTGGCTTACGCGACTCTGCAATATCGCGTGGACATCGGGGGCAGTTCCCTTGGATTGGCAGACTGGGGTGGTGGTTCCCCTATTCAAAAAGGGGGACCGTAGGGTGTGTTCCAACTATAGGGGGATCACACTCTTAAGCCTCCCTGGTAAGGTCTATTCAGGGGTTCTGGAGAGGAGGGTCCGTCGGATAGTCGAACCTCGGATTCAGGAGGAGCAGTGTGGTTTTCGTCCTGGTCGTGGAACACTAGACCAGCTCTACACCCTCAACAGGGTCCTGGAGGGTGCGTGGGAGTTTGCCCAACCAGTTTACATGTGCTTTGTGGACTTGGAAAAGGCATTCGACCGCGTCCCTCGGGGGCTTCTGTGGGGGGTACTCCGGGAGTATGGGGTACCGGGCCCTTTGATACGGGCTGTTGGGTCCCTGTACGACCGGTGTCAGAGCTTGGTCCGCATCGCTGGCAGTAAGTCAGGCTCGTTCCCTGTGAGAGTTGGACTCCGCCAAGGTTGCCCTTTGTCACCGATTCTGTTCATAACTTTTATGGACAGAATTTCTAGGCGCAGCCAAGGTGTTGAGAGGATCCGTTTTGGTGGCCTTAGAATCGCTTCTCTGTTTTTTGCAGATGATGTGGTCCTATTGGCTTCATCAGTTCGTGATCTACAGCTTTCGCTGGAGCGGTTTGCAGCTGAATGTGATGCGGCCGGGATGAGGATCAGTTCCTCCAAATCCGAGGCCATGGTCTTGAGCCGGAAAAGGGTAGCATGCCCTCTCCGGGTCGGGGAGGAGGTCCTGCCCCAAGTGGAGGAGTTTAAGTATCTCGGGATCTTGTTCACGAATGAGGGAAAACTGGAGCGTGAGATCGATAGGCGGATAGGTGCAGCGTCCGCAGTGAAGCGGGCGCTGTACCGGTCTGTCGTGGTGAAGAGAGAGCTGAGTCAAAAGGCAAAGCTCTCAATTTACCGATCGATCTACGTTCCCACCCTCATCTATGGTCATGAGCTCTGGGTTATGACCGAAAGAACGAGATCTCGGATACAAGCGGCTGAAATGAGTTTTCTCCGCAGGGTGTCTGGACTCTCCCTTAGAGATAGGGTGAGAAGCTCAGTCATCCGGGAGGGACTCGGAGTAGAGCCGCTGCTTCTCCACATCGAGAGGAGCCAGTTGAGGTGGCTCGGGCATCTGGTTAGGATGCCTCCTGGACGCCTCCCTGGTGAGGTGTTCCGGGCATGTCCCACCGGGAGGAGACCCAGAGGAAGACCCAGGACACGCTGGAGGGACTATGTTTCTCGGCTGGCCTGGGAACGCCTTGGGATTCCCCCAGAGGAGCTGCTCCAAGTGGCTGGGGAGAGGGAAGTCTGGGCCTCCCTACTTAGGCTGCTACCCCCGCGACCCGACCCCGGATAAGCGGACGAAAATGGATGGATGGATGGATGTAGGAAATATTTATTATCAATGTCATATTGTATTATTAATTTATTAAATGGAATAAAGTCTATACCCTCAAATATGTGTTCCAGACATTCAATACCTTTCATTCTCCAACCTGTGAAATTTAACATATTATTTTCTTGTTGAATGTCAGGATTGTTCCAGAGAGGTGTATGTCTACATGGGAATAGTGAAGACTTTGTCATTTTCAGATACTCCCACCATGCTGTCAGAGATGAGCTAATATTGATGCTCTTAAAGCAGACATGTCTTTTTAAATCTGTACTGATAAAAGGTAGATCTGAAATCCTAATATTATTACATAAAGTTTGTTCTATATCTATCCAAGTTTCATCTAGTGCTTTCGGTTTTAACCACTTTGATATATATTGTAACCTGTTGGCTAAATAGTAGTAATAAAAGTTTGGAAGTTCTAATCCTCCGGTATCTTTAGATTTCTGTAATGTTTTTAAACTAATACGTGGAGTTTTATTTTTCCAAAGGAATTTAGATATAGAAGAGTCCAGGGACTTAAACCATTCAGTTGAAGGTTTATTTGGAATCATTGAGAATAAATAATTTATTCTCGGCAGCACCATCATTTTTACTGAGGCAACTCTTCCCATAAGTGATATGGGTAGAGATCTCCATCTAGTAAGATCGTCTTCAATTTTCTTTAAGAGTGGGATATGATTTAATTTTATTAAATCCTCCAATTTAGGAGAGATATTAACACCTAAATATTTAATGTTACCTGATTGTAGTCTTTCATTAAGAGAATTATTAAACATGCAATTTATTGGAAGAACTGTAGATTTTGTCCAGTTTATAGAATAATCAGAAACTTTTGAAAATGAGTTTATTAACTTTATAACATTAGATATTGAGTTTCCTGAGTTCTCAAGAAAAAGCAAAACATCGTCAGCATAAAGACTAATTTTATGTTCTATGTTTCTACCCTTTATGCCTTTAATATCCGCACTTTGCCTTATTGCTGCTGCTAAAGGTTCAATAAAAATAGCAAATAATGCTGGTGAAAGTGGGCAACCTTGCCTGGTGCCCCTCTGTAAACAGAAGCTTGAAGATAATTGATTATTTGTCCTGACGCACGCTGTTGGTGAGTTATATAATATTTTTAACCAATTAATGAAGTAATTCCCGAAGCCAAATTTATTTAATGTAGCAAATAAGAAATTCCAATTTACTCTATCGAATGCTTTTTCAGCATCTAAAGAAAAAATAGCTGTTTCAATATTTTTAAAATACGAATACTCTATTACATTATATAATCTGCGAGTGTTTGTGTTCGAGTGTCTTCCTTTTATGAATCCGGTTTGGTCTGGATGTATAATAACAGGAGTTATCTTCGCCTGCTTCAAACCCAAAACGACTCATCCAGTTCCGTGACCTTAAAAACATTTCCCTTGATGTTCTGTCTGCTGATCTTCACACCCTGACCACGGTCAATCATCCTTCTGCAGATGACTCTGTGGATTACTACAACCAATCTCTTCGGGAGCTCCTGGACCTACATGCTCCCTTGAAGTCAAGACTGGTTTCTTTCTCCCGTTCAGCCCCTTGGTACACTGATGAGCTGCGCAAGATGAAGGCAACTGGCCGTGCTATCGAGAGACGTCTAAAATCATCTGGTCTCTCGGTACATAAGCAGGCGTACAAAGAACATCAGAAAGCGTACGCCTATTCTCTTAAAGAAGCACGCTCCAAATATTATTCCAACATCATCAACACCTGCCCTGGAAACTCTAAACAGCTCTTCTCCACAATAACTCGTCTGCTTAATCCCATTAAACAAACTCTTGAGGACTCTGCTCAAAAATGCGACCTGTTTCTTTCATCTTTTAAAACCAAAATTGACACTATCAGATCTCAGCTCCACAACCTCCCTGTTCTCAGTGTGCCATCTACCCGTCTGCATTCTGGGACCCTTAACAGCTTTGACGAAGTTGTTCAGAGTGAGGTGGAGGCCATCATCAAGAAAATGAAGCCTTCATCCTGCGCCCTGGATCCTTTCCCCTCGTCTCTCATAAAATCCAATCACTCTGCAATAGGCCCACTTATCACTCAAATAATAAATCAGTCTCTTCAATCTGGTCATGTTCCACTGCCTCTAAAAACTGCCATCATTAGGCCTCTTCTGAAAAAATCTAATTTGGATCCCGACATTTTTTCTAATTACCGCCCAATTTCACACCTCCCTTTTCTGTCTAAAGTGCTGGAAAAAGCAGTTGCTGCTCAGCTGCAGGATCACTTACAACAACACTCCCTGTATGAGAAGTTCCAGTCTGGATTCAGGGCAGCTCACAGTACTGAGACTGCACTGCTGAGAGTTACTAATGATGTCCTCTTGGCTGCTGACACTGGCTCTCCCTCCATCCTTGTCCTCCTTGACCTCACTGCAGCCTTCGACACTGTGGACCATAGTATCCTCCTCCACCGTCTTCATGTGGAGGTCGGTCTCTGTGACACCGTCCTGGACTGGTTTAAATCTTTCCTCTCCAATAGGCTGGAATGTGTTAGTCTTGGCAACGCCACGTCCCAGACAGTCTCTGTCTCCTGTGGTGTCCCTCAGGGGTCGGTTCTGGGGCCCCTGTTGTTTTCCCTTTACATGCTGCCTTTAGGTCAAATTATTAATCAGTTCAACATTTCTTTTCACTGTTATGCCGACGATACACAGCTTTACATCAGGACTGGAGCATCCTCATCTTCCACCTTGTCATCTCCATCTTCACTCACTGCCCTCTCTGCCTGCCTGGAGGCAATTAGGGCATGGATGAATCAGAACTTTCTTCAATTAAACTGCTCCAAGACCGAGGCCATACTGATTGGCACCCCTCACCAGGTACAGACATCTACTATAACAACACTTTCCTTTTCTGGACAAGACATCCCCCTCTCCACCTCTGTTACAAATCTTGGAATAAAAATGGACTCCAATCTTACATTTGAAAATCACATTAAGCTTCTGTTTAAAACTTGCTTCTTCCATCTTCGAAACATCTCTAGACTTCGCCCATCCCTAACTTTTTCCGATGCTGAGAAGCTCGTCCATGCTTTTGTCTCCTCCAGGCTCGACTACTGCAACTCCCTGTTTATTGGAATCCCTGGCAAAAACCTTCAGAAACTTCAATATATTCAAAACAGTGCTGCAAGGATCTTGTTGCGAGTTCGTAAATTTGAACATATTACGCCCATTCTTCATAACCTTCATTGGCTTCCTGTCGCCTACAGAATTCAGTACAAAACTGCTCTCATTACACATCAATGCTTACATGGAACTTCACCAGATTATCTGAAGGATATTCTTATTCCACACTCATCCACCCGGTCGCTGCGGTCACAGAACAGTAATCTCCTTCACATTCCGAGAACCAAATTAAGGACCATGGGAGACCGGGCTTTCAGTGTGGCTGCCCCCCGCCTGTGGAACTCTCTTCCTGACTGTCTGAGAGCCCCACAGTCTGTGGTTGACTTTAAGAGCGGCTTGAAGACCTTTCTTTTCAACCGAGCATACTCTACCTCCTCATGATTCTACTTTTGATCTTAGTTGATATGTTATTGATTTTACTTGTTTTATTACTTGTTTTATTGACATTTAATTCTGTTGCACCTTGTAGCACTTTGAGATTTTCATTAATGAAAAGTGCGTTATAAATTGAATTCATTATTATTATTATTATTATTATTATTTCTCTAGTCTTTTTGATAAGACTTTACAAATTATTTTAACATCAACATTAATAAGAGAGATTGGACGATAACTGGTAGGTAATACTGGATCTTTGCCTGATTTTAATAAGAGACTAATGTTGGCTGAATTCATATGTGTTGGTAGCCTGCCATTTCCTTCTGACTCAAGTAGCACTCTATAGAATTCTGAACCTTAAGTTTCCCAAGTTCCTCCTCCAGCAGCAAGGCAGTTGTCTCCCTTGAACACACAAAAATAGAGAAAGAGCACAAGATTTATATCATCATTAAAGAAACATTAATACACTTTTTGAATGTGCTACACGTACTCAGGGGAATTGCCCTGGTTACAGCTACTCAGGGCAGACCCCTGGCGTTGCTCGGGGAGGTCCTCCTATGTCCCCAAGTTTTCTTCGTGTTATGTGAGACTCTAATATGTAATGTTTTTATCTCTCTAGGTGTCTGTACTATGTGTGGATGTTCCAACACAGAGTGGCCCCATAAAACAGAGTCCTTCTGGGCCGGCACGTAACTATACTTGGCTACTTTGGTCT
>JBBPBX010070534.1:0-18564 GCA_038048925.1 Garcialebias charrua | reverse complement strand
TAAAAATATTACCTCCAAATATTTAATAAAAATGTGTTAAAAATAGTCATTATCAGAGTCAGAGAGTCTTTATTGTCATTTGCACCGCATGTATGGTACATGTGATGAAACGAGATTATGTACACAGGGTCCCAGTTACATCCAACAACAAAATGTAAGAGAAAAACAGTAATAACATCTAGGATATGAACTAAGAAAAACATCCAACTAGAAATACACTAAGCCCTAGAGTAATAGAAAAACATCATTATAAACAGCAGCACGAACATGAGTCTGTATGAGCAGATGGGCACGAATGAACACAGCAACATGAAACAGATCAGCAGCAACATGAAACAGATCAGCAGCAACATGAAACAGATCAGCAGCAACATGAAACAGATCAGCAGCAACATGATGTGATATTTCACAGTGATTATTCTTATTATTTATTTATTCATGAGTCTAACAGCCTCAGGGTAGAAGCTGTTCCTCAGTCTAGTGGTTCTACACTTAATGCTCCTCAACCTCCTTCCTGAGGGGAGTGGGGCAAAAAGTGTGTGTGCTGGGTGAGTGTGGTCCTTCATGATGCAGGTGTCTCTCTTCCTGCATCTGGAGGTGTAGATGTCTGTGATGGTGGGGAGACTGACTCCAACATCTTCTGTGCAGCCTTCACCACTCTCTGTAGAGCTTTTCTTTCTGCAGCTGTGCAGCCTCCATTCCACACGTTGATGCTGGAGCACAGGATTATAACCTGAAGAGAATGTAAATGTTTGTAAAACCTCCATGTAGAACTAGTGTGAAGGAGCTGAGTTGTAATTCAGGGAACAGGATTGTGGAGTTGACTTGATATCACTAGAAACATTTGTAAAATAATATATATGTTTAAAAATATGATAAAATTAAAGTTGTCGGGAAGGTATAATGCTAAATCTAATATTGTTTGTTTTCACTTTGGAGATTGTTCAATCCTGAGTTGTTTGTTTGTTTGTTTGTATTTTATCTACTGCAGGACTGCAATGCAGGGAATGGAAAAGATCTGGAAGAGCAAGGATATTAGCATTGCAACAAAAGTCAGATTGGTCAACGCAATTGTCTTCCCTGTAATGATGCATGTTTGCGCAAGTTGGACACTTAGAAAAGAAGAGAAAAGAAAAGTCGAAGCATTCGAACTTTGGTGTTGGAGGAGAATGCTAAGAATACCTTGGACTGCCATGATGAAGAACAAGGCAGTTTTGGACCGCGTCAAACCGATAATGTCATTATTGGGCAAAATCACCAAACAGCAGCTCTCATATTTTGGCCATGTGATGCGCGCTGATTCTTTAGAAACGTCAGTGATGCTGGGAAAAGTCAGTGGGAAAAGAAGACAAGGCCGCCAAAGAACAAGATGGCTCGACACTATCATGACAACAATGACTATGCCAATTACAGATTTGAAAGAATTGGTGAAAGACAGGAAGGCGTGGAGTATGAAGATTCATAAAATGACCGAAAGTCGGATACGACTGATCGGATAATCATCATCATTTTATCTATTTTAAATAAGAGACAGATATTATAAGAATGTTCTTCTTTCTGTACCTTTTCATTCAGTGTTTTTCTTTTTAATGGATTGGTTTTGTTTCTTTTAATTGAACAAATTAATGAATAAAAATAAAATAATCTGAAAGGAGGGGCTGGATGAGGGGTTAAATCTTTAGGGTGTGTTAGAGGAGGGGGAGGAGTTAAATCAGTAGGAGGAGTGGGAGGAGTTAAATCAGTAGGAGGAGTAAGAGGAGTGGGAGGAGCTGTGGTGAGTCAGTGGAGCTGGTCTCAGAGGAAACAGGTTAAATTTAGAGCAGAAGGTCAGAAACAGACGAAGCTCCTCCAAACCAAGACCTGATGAAACCTGCTGCTCTTCTTCACTCTGATCCACCACCAGCCTGACTCTGAAGAACAAGAAGAAGAAGAAGAAGAAGAAGAAGAAGAAGAAGAAGAAGAAGAAGAAGAAGAAGAAGAAGAAGAAGAAAGAGGAGGAGGACAACAAGGTGGACACATTTGGATTACAGAGAAGAACACTGTCAAGTCAAGTCAAATTTATTTATATAGCACAGTTAGAACAGATAAACTGTTATCAAGGTGATTCTGTGAAGTTTGGACCCATCAAAAGCAGGTCAGTGGTTCTGACATCACAACTGAAGAATTTTAAGAACAATCTGAAGTTAATGCTTGATCATTTCCATCCATCCATCCATAATCTTTTACCCACTTCTTCCATTTTGGGTCACGGGGATTGCCCATGTCCATGTCCAGCAGTGTCCAGCAGTCACAGTGCGGGGGGCGGGGGACACCCTGGACACCCGTCCAGGGTGTCCCAAGTCCATCACAGGGACACCTGGACAGGTCTCCAGTCCATCACAGGGACACATAGAGACAAACGAGACAAACAACCATGCACTCTCTCTCTCTCTCTCTCTCTCTCTCTCTCTCTCTCTCTCTCTCTCTCTCTCTCTCTCTCTCTCTCTCTCTCTCTCTCACCTATAGGGACAGTTTACAGTCACCATCAGTCTAACATGCATGTTTTTGGTGTGTGGGAGAAACCGGATTACCCAGAGAAAACCCACGCATGCACGGAGACAACATGCAGCCTCCACCCACAAAGGCCCCTGGCCTGGATTCAGACTGGTGACCTGCTCGCAGCTCTACCCACTGTGCCACCGTGCTGCCTCTGTTTGAGTAAATGATGTTTATGTTTTAGCCTCATGGCTCTATAATGTATTTATTGTGAATAATTTGTGAACAGAGAACGAGCTGAGGATGTTTGGAAGTATTTTAATCTTCAATGTTCTGCAGATCAAATGATCCGAGCTGAGTCCAAAAGGTTGCTGAATTCATTCTTTTCAGTCGTCAACTCACTGATCAACTGAATCTAAACCTAAAATACGACAATAATGTTATTAAAGTTCTTGAATATAACCAGAAAGAGAGACAGTAGAAATAAATCATGATAAATTACTGGTTAATTCCACACCTGAGCTACAGGTAACTAAAGACAGGTCCATAAGAACTGGACCAAGGAGCAGAGGAGGTCGGCGGTCTGGTCGGACGGTTCTGTCTCCATCATTTGGACGGGTCGGCCCAGTCTCGGGCCTGGGGAAATCCATCAACAATTAACGGATAACAAAGACTCTAAGAAAGCACTTTTCAATACTATAGTCCCGCCTCTAACTCCTCCCACACAACTGAAGTCCCACCTCAGACACTCTTATCCCAATTAAGCCCCGCCTCAATCCCTCCCACCTCATTACCTTTGTTTTTGTTTTTTAATTTATTCATATCAAATTTAAAAACACAAAAGAACAAAAAATGTACAGAATGATATAGAAAAAATAAAGAACAAATTTAAAATGAAAGGAGGCAGAAGAAGAAGATAATCTTATAATATCTGCCCCTTTTTTAAAAACAAAATTCCATTTACCGGTAAACAATCAATTCAAGTAAAATGTATTTATAAACCATATTTATAACTCATAATAACATAACTAATTTATAGAGATTTTAAATATGTAACATTCACACATAACTTTTCAACAAAGTTATGTGTGTTACGAGACATATGGACGGGGAAGACACAACCCAGGTGCATTATGGGACAGACTGAAGCAGAAACCTCCTGATGTTTTCCTGGGTTTGATTCTCTTTGACACCTGAACATTTTGGGTTTGGATCCGTCTGATGAGAACAACTTAACTTTGTGCTGAGTAATTTTTATAGCCCGTCACTGAATGGGAGCGTTTGTCCTTCTGTTAGCAAAATATCTGATGAAATACAGGACAGTTTTACAAAATCCACAGATAATCATTGAATGCACGTCTACAACTAATTAAGTTTTGGAGCTGGCACACATTTATTTAAATTTGGTTTATTTTGCACAATTAAAATATACTTTGTAGATCAAATATATAAAATAATAATAATAATAGCAGTGCAGGAAGAGGCAGAAGCCCAGTGGACTTATATGAAGCCTCCACCCAAATAGAAAAAAAATACAATCCAATAATACAGTCAATTGATCATAAATTTAGGAGTACAGTCATACTCACTGTATTTCATTTCCTCACTCGGAAAGCCCACTGCATGGCAGGTGATCCCACACACCCACTACACAGCTGCTTCAGACTGCTGCCATCAGGGAGGAGACTGAGGAGTCTCCAGGCTCGAACCAGCAGACTGAGAGACAGCTCTGTTCATCAGGCAGTCAGGATGCTAAACACTCTGCCTGCTCTGCCCCCCCTCCCATTTGAACTGCCTTAACACTAAAACTTTCTCACACATTACCACTCAACACAAAGATTTTAACACTGGACTCTGTGTCATCAAACGGGTTATTCACTAAACTCTCGGTCATGTGCTCATACAGTTTGCACTACTTCTCATACTTGCACTAATGTTTGTATTACATCACTGCCTATAATCATAATACTGTTTACATTCTCTGTTTACATTTATTAATACTGTTTACTTTTATTACTACTGCTTACATGTAATTACTACTGTTTACATTTACACTACTCTAATATCTACACCACTGCTGATACATATACAGTGTGCTCTGAACGGTCTTATTTAGGGATGCCCAATGTGCCTTACTGCATATGCCACTTTTTGCCTCTATAACAACATCAACTACTACCTCATACATATACTGTGTACATTAACTCATACGCTGCTTTGCCACTTTGCAAATGTCAATGCTAGAAACCTTTAGTTTATTTTAGTTATACTTTTTATACTCTTTTTTTATACTAGTATGCAAAAACTCAGGACAGTATTATGTTCATTAAATGTTTAATGTTTTAGTTTTAGAGTTGGTGTAAATTTTCATACTCTTATACCACTATGCAAAAAACTCAGGACAGTGTTAGTTTTACTATTTTATGCTTATGTCAATTATTATATGTTTCAGTGTTTCAATGTTTAGATGTTTACTGTTGCACCGAGGGACTGAGAGAAACGCAATTTCGGTCCTGTGTATGTCCTGTACAGTACATATTGCAGATCTGACAATAAAGTTGACTTTGACTTTGACTTTGATACAGAAAATAAAACACATCTACAAAGTGTTAAAGGAAAGTTGAATGAAATAGATAACAATTAAAAAGTGACTATCACAATTGTTTACTAAAGAAAAGTTTTAAATAATGTTTAAACTCTTGTACAGAAGGCCCGCCTGTTACCAAATGTTCAGACTCATCCAGACTTTATCTCCTGTAACGAGACAAGTGACCTGTGACCTCTGCGCTGATGTTTGGGAGATGATCGCGCTGGACTCTGGCGAGTTAAGAAAGAATAAAACTGCACATTTTATTTAAAGTAATGATATATCCTCCTGACTTACATAAATCTTATAAACAAAAACACAAATTTGAAAAATTTTAATGTTATAAATAGTAAGAATCTGTAAATTCTTAGAGGAGCAGAAGGACAATGATAATCTGAATGAATGATTTAAGATGGCCGCCACAGCTAATCGACCTTTAGCAACACCTCAATGGCTCTAACTCAGTCAGGTTTACAGATGTGGAGCTAAGTGTTGGTGTGGTCGTAGCTGAGAGTCCTTCTCAGACGATACTTTCGTCCACCGCAGGTGATGATCTGAGCTCAGCCTCTGGTTTGGACGGAGGCGGGCGACAAGCATTCCTTCAGTGGATGCTTGTTGCTGTTTGTAACAGAACCCTCCTGCTGCAGCTGATAACAGAACCATGAGGTCATTCTGTAAAACAGCCTCCTGTTTGGTTCCAAAACAACGCTGCTGTTGCCGTGGCAACATAACAGCTGTTTGCTGTCAGGCTGAATCAAACAGCTGATGGCGTGGTGGCTGTGGGAAAGCTGTTGGTGTGACAGTGAGAGCTCCCAGCATGCTCTGATCCAAATAACGAAGCTTTGAATCAGATTACAGGCTCCTGTTTACACTGAAACCACAGAAAGGGATCTGGGTCTGGTTCTGGTTCTGGTTCTGGCTGATGGGTTGCTGCACTTTTCACCTACAGTATGCTCACATGATAGAAATTGAAACATGTTAATATCCTCCAACTGAGGCTGACGTTGATCAAAGAGTGGAAATGTTCACAGCCTGATCAGAAGCACCCACCACCATGAAGGCAGGCAGTCATGTAAGTTCCTCTGTCAGTGTGTGTTTGTGTTAGCATAATATATCATGAACCACTGGACAATTTAAACGTTCAGAAAGTAATTATTGGATGTCCAGTCGACGGCAGCTGTTAGCTTGATGAAATTAAACGAGTATTTTTAGGGTCTCCCTGCTTCAGAAGTCCAACCCGAGGAAACCCTCAGTGGTGTCACCTTATAAACCATCAGCCCCCCCCACACACACACATGCCTGGAGCTCCATTTACCCCCACAACAAACACACTGCTGCTGCAAATCCACCAAGAAGCAAACATTTGACGTTTCTTCAGCTCAGTATCAGTTTCTGTCCCTCAGAATGAGAAAAAGCAGATTTGGTAACAAAGTGGGTCCAGACCTGGTGTGTATCTGATCCGTTCTGTAAAAAGTTTGAAACATTTGATGCTTAAATAAAACTGTCGAAGCTTGTTCTCTGAGTTGGGCCCGGCAGGACCACGCCCTCCATGGTTGAGTTTCTGTAACTGTTGTCCTGAAATTTAGAGACGCGCTCCACAGTAACAAATAAACCATTGTAACGGTTTGTCTTCTGTGGAGGACAAATGGATCCGTAGGGAACCCTGATTGTACATTATCTATAATCAGCTGATTGTATCTGTAATAATCCGATTATATCTGTACATGTAATCTGCTGATTGTATCTGTAATCAGCTGATTGTATCTATAATCAGCTGATTGTATCTGTAATCTGCTGATTGTATCTGTAATCAGCTGATTGTATCTATAATCAGCTGATTGTATCTGTAATCTGCTGATTGTATCTGTAATCAGCTGATTGTGTCTGTAATCAACTGACGGTATCTGTAATCTGCTGATTGTATCTGTAATAATCTGATTGTATCTGTAATTAGTTGATTGTATCTGTAATAATCTGATTGTATCTGTAATAATCTGATTGTATCTGTAATAATCTGATTGTATCTGTAATAATCTGATTGTATCTGTAATAATCTGATTGTATCTGTAATCAGCTGATTGTATATATAATCAGCTGATTGTGTCTGTAATCAGCTGATTGTGTATATATAATCAGCTGATTGTATCTGTAATCAGCTGATTGTATCTATAATCAGCTGATTGTATCTACAATCAGCTGATTGTATCTGTAATCAGCTGATTGTATCTGTAATCAGCTGATTGTATCTATAATCAGCTGATTGTATCTGTAATCAGCTGATTGTGTATATATAATCAGATGATTGTATCTGTAATCAGCTGATTGTATCTATAATCAGCTGATTGTATCTGTAATCAGCTGATTGTATCTGTAATAATCCGATTGTATCTGTAATCTGCTGATTGTATCTGTAATCAGCTGATTGTATCTATAATCAGCTGATTGTATCTGTAATCTGCTGATTGTATCTGTAATCAGCTGATTGTATCTATAATCAGCTGATTGTATCTGTAATCTGCTGATTGTATCTGTAATCAGCTGATTGTGTCTGTAATTAGCTGACTGTATCTGTAATCTACTGATTGTATCTGTAATAATCTGATTGTATCTGTAATTAGCTGATTGTATCTATAATAATCTGATTGTATCTGTAATCAGCAGATTGCATCTGTAATCAGCAGATTGCATCTGTAATCAGCTGATTGTACATGTAATCAGCAGATTGCATCTGTAATCAGCTGATTGTACATGTAATCAGCAGATTGCATCTGTAATCAGCTGACTGTTCTGTATCAGTTGATTGTTTCTGTAATCAGCAGATTATTTTATAATCAGCTGATTATAGAATAATCTGATTATTCTGTAATCATCTGATTATATCTGCAGTCAGTTTATTGTATTTGTAATTTAACAAGTCAACCACAGAACAAAGGTACTTTATAGCTTTAGTTACAGTTTTTCTCAATTGTTTACACACACTTTCTGAAAGCATGCTTTATAATCTCAGAACTCTAGACACTAATCTAAAAACTGCACACACACACACACACACACACACACACACAATGGGCAAAACCCCTCAATTCTCGTTCAAAATGGAACTTTACATTCCAAACAATGTTATCTCTTCTCAAAATGGTAATTTGTTGTCATTTGGCACACCCAAACCATCATATGAATAAATATTCATAAGAACCAGTTGAACACTGATGTACTCTGTGTAAAACACTTCTATCCAATCATCATAAAGACAGGCCCTTTGTTTGTTCAGTGTTACACTTAATACAGAGAGTACATACCTCAGTGTGTTGTAAAATATTTTAGAAAAGTATTTTTACACTCAGAACACACAAATAAATGGTAACATATATATAACAATTCGTCTTCAGGTTATTTCTGCTCAAGGCATGATACAGTGGTTATAAGGTTACCTTATTGATATTTTGAAATATTTCAATGTTTTCTATTTTTTATTTTTTTGTATTCACCATAATGTTAATGTATTATTTTCTAGGACCATGTTCACAATTTCAGTTTCCTGTTGAGGAGGCAGAAGATGTTCCCATCCACATTGTGTTGATAATCATTCAGTTCTGCGATACAAATAGTAAAATACTGTAAATACTATGTCGGAATACATAGTAGAAATACCTTTCACAAATACTTGAAACATACTTCATTTTCACAGTCGTACAGAAAAGTCCAAAGTCATTACTGTACTACAGTACTGACTGAGCACAATACCGATTTGCAGTACTGCCATTTTCTAGTCAGAGTAGATTTCTTTCCTGTTCTCATGTCAGACGATCAACTGTATTGACAAGATTTTTTCAACAAAAAGACAAGGTCCGGGGAACCAGCTTGCCCAGCACAGACGTACCCTGGGGGATACGTCATGGACTCGTGGGGAGAGTGGAAGGTGATATGTCTCTCAGTCCTGTCTGTGGAGGACATTGAAGATGTTTACATAATTGGATTCATGATAGCAGGGGCTTGGCTTTTTGGCATCGGCGGGCTCTGCTCTATCCGAAACTGAGGAAGACTTTGGCAGCTGTTTTGGCCATGACAAAGCTTCCGAGTCAGTGTGAAAGTTTGATCTGTGCCGTGACCTATAAATCAGCTGATTTACGAGCTTAACCGTAAGGTGGAGGCGATTTATAATCGCAGACCACCGTCGGCTTCTGGGACTCGTCAGCGTGGTGGGTTCGACCTCGAAGAGGATTCATAGCATGGATCAGTGGAATGGATTCCCACAATTAGGCCATATTTGGAATCAGATCGTCCAGATGGACTCAAGGCTGAAGGAAAAAAATCTGTCTGCCAGAAGAAAATCAACAATGAAGCTTATCTGAATCTGACTCCCCACCAGCCTTGGAAATGGGCTGACTATCAAATTTCTCCTGGGTCATGAGTAACCAAGGATAACAACTGCATCTATCGCATCGCACCCCGCCCCCGGAGAACTTTCTGTGCAAGCTTATCAGAACTGCTGGCTGAAACATCATCAGAACTGTGGCTGATCTGAACAAGGCTCATGGACTAATCTCACCACCTCGACCTCAAATAAATTGTCTTAACTGTGCTTGCTGAGTTTTTTGATGTCTCAAATCGTGTCCTGATAGACAAAATGTGAAAGATCTTTTTTGTAATACCACTATCTACCCTCATGGTTCTTCTCCCCTTTTCATATCTAAGATCGTTATTCTGACAAGGAATAAGAAGGCCGCACTGATAACTAGCTGCTAGGGCTTTAATAGACTACTCGAGTAATCGACAGATCGAATACTTGGACCTCTATCGAGTTTTTTTTATTTCAAGTCGAGTATTCGTAGAGTGACGTCATCACGTTGCAGTTACAGAACAGAAAATGAACAATCTTCCTGTTTGGAGCGCGTTGCGAGCCGGTGTTACACCATATTCTGTGACCACCGTGTATTTGTGACCGTAGGGGGCAGTGTTGCATGAACTGTTGCAGGTCACAGAATATGGTACAACACCGGGTCCAATGACCGAACCAGAACCAGCTTCCTCGGACGTTGTTTCTCAAATAAAAGGCAAAAAATATGAATCTCTAAACCTACAAAAACCTATTAACATATTCATCTCTAAAACTAAACCTCATGCGCAGCACCACAGGCGGTGGTGCGGGGTGGTCAACCGTCCCACTGTTTTAAGTTTTGTTTTCGACGTGCCGCACTTTTTTTTTTCACTTTTGCAGCTTAATAATAATAACTAACAGTTTTGGGTTTCCTGTGACTTATTTGCTGTAAGATAAATGGTAGGAGCCTAATATATGCTCCCAATGTTTTGTTGGTCTTTTTTAGTAAATAATAATTTATATATATTTTTTGCAGTTTTAATTAGTTAATTACTTTTTGCATCTTGAGATCCTATGACATCATCAACTACTCGAGCACTACTCGAGTATTATTATGTTAATGTCGAGTTTTAAAATTACACTGTATGTACTCGTTCAACCCCTACTAGCTGCAGCTTTGTACACTTAGTCCATCTTTCGGACGACTGTGCATACATATTCCCGTTGTACCTCGATGCAATGTCTTTTTTTTTTTTTTTTTATAGATGGCCTCCCTTCACACCTTATAGCCATCCTCTCACTCCAATATTATTATTATTTTTTTTAAGAGAGAAAGAAAGAAAAGAGAAAGTAAGACAACAAATCAACAATTATCAACCAAAAGAGCACAAGGCAAACACACCCAACCTCCGTCCACAATCCTGCAAAGCACATGACAGAACACAACAATGGAACATACATGCATAAAGACTAATAATATTCATGAGCTTGCAGTAGAATTCTATAAATACACATACCCATATCTACAAATATATATAGTATACATACATATACTTTTATATTCATTTATATACCCATCTACATATCTGCATATATCTATATATACATCCCTGCATCCATTTGTGTGTGGTTGTGAGCATGCATAAGTGTATAAGGTTCCTCCAATAGAACATTTAGTAGCGACTGTGAAGCATCAGAGATCCGTCCCCCCAAAGCCCGAGGCAGACGAAGGGGCGATCAAAGCCCAAGACCCCAGGAAGGACCCCGAGCCCAGAGTCCCCAGGACCGCCCGAACAGGACGAGCCACTAGCCCACTCCCCAGATCCTACCAAGGGGAAGAACCGGACGAACCCCACCAGCGACCACACACAATGACCCCCCGGGGTCGCCCGCGACAAATTCACAGGCCCCCGCCGGAGCCCGCTGCACCTCGATGCAATGTCAATAAAGATTACAGGGAGTCCTCAACTTACGAACGAGTTCCGGACCTAAGGACCGTTCGTAACCCGATTTTGACGCAAGTCGGAACCCATAGCACGTGCGTTCGTAAGTCTGAATTTTCGTTCGTAAGTTGGAAAATGTTTGCTAGCGCTGCGCCAAACACCAGTTTTTCAACACAAACGTACATACAGTACTGGTTCATAAACATGCACAGAACTTTGTTTGCAAACGGTTAACTAACACACTTTCATCTAAAAACACCTAAAACACATACCAGTGCTGTATTTAATGTACAACTGTACTGTTCGTAAGTCAGTTCATAAGTCCGAGTTGCCGTAAGTCGAGGACTCCCTGTATTCTGATTCCGATTCTGATGATGGATGCTACAGTGTACCTGCTGAAATTTGGCTGCACTTTTGTCTAGCCTCCCTCATTGTTAGACATGGCTGAGCACATGGTCAACCAAAGTGGCTCAGATCTCATCAGAGATTATGGTCCTCCTTGGTCTTCCTCGTTCTTGTCCTCCCCGTTCTACTCCTCTTACTCTCCCTCCTCAGGCTCTATCTCTTTCCAGTGTTGGCATCCATTGCTCCAAAACAGAAGACCTCACCTGTTGCTCTTTTGTGCTGGAGCTCTGATAGCTAATTGTAAAAGTTGTGATCAGTGTTTGTCGATGTGATGAGTCAGTGTGTTCCTTGTGAAAACAAGAGATTTATTTGTGAAAATTGTGTGTAGTGTTTTTGAAAGAAGTGTCTTTTAGAAAAGTAATTGGAGAGAAGAGCAGGAACTGTGCTTGAAGTTGGTGCAAGAGTTACATGTTGTGGTTTTGTGTCTCAAGGACCAGATAAACAGTCAAACTGCAGAGAGAAAGAACCTTTCATGGTCCTCATCTTTCCATTTTGTCAGCCATGATGGACCTTCACGTCTGTCAGGTGATGTCTGAACAAAGTCCAGCTGGTCTCTGTTCAGACGTCCAGAACCCTGCAGAGGTTCCAGAACCAAACCTGCAGTTCACCATCTTTCAGAAGATGTCTCTAACTTTGCTCTGAACCCTCAGGCAGATGAAAACACGATCCAAAGAGGATCCAGTTGATGGACACGTTCAGCCAACACCCAAAACCTTCAGGGAGCAGGAGAAGGACCGGACGGATGGTCCTACAGCAGCAAAGAGAACTCAGAACCCAAAGCCTGCCGACATGTCCAAGAAGGAGCTGCTTCAGCTGCTGGGAGTCATGGAAGGAGAGGTCCAGGTACCAAAACATTTCTGGGCTTCTATCAGAACCAGAACCAGGTCATAGTCTGAGGACAGGTTGTGTAGCCAAGGTCCAAAAGAACTTATCACAAAACTACAAGATGAGATGTAGACCTTCATCTTCTTTCCCTTTCTGTGCATCTTTAAGAAGCAGAACTTTGTGGGAGCAGAACCATCAGAAATGTTCTGCAGCGCATGAGGCTGCTGAACAAACGGCTCCTGGACTGAAATCATTTCATATCATTAAATAAATTAAAACTCTTCAATGTTGGACTTTCTGTTTAAAGATGGTTTTAATCAACCAATTAAAATTAGTTTTTATCCTCAGATCAGGTTTTTCCAAAAAGAAACAATAATCTGATGCAAATTAAAGGAACTGAAATATATTTGATTAAAAACCTTCCAGTGGTTGAGCAGCAGTCAGTCAGAGTTTACAGACAGTACGGACTTTGTTCTGTCTCCTCATCTTTTCTTTCATTCATTCAACCTTTATTTCTACAGGTTAGTCCCACTGAGCCTCCAGGACTCATTTACAAGAGCGAGATGATTTTAAACAAAAAACAGATGACAACAATGGACAACAGACTTTCCTTTGACAATCAACAATAGACAATCATAAGAGGCATACAGATTTTTTTAACAAGTTACAAAAAATAGAATGTCAAAGTAGCAAAACAGACAGATTATAAGGCAAAATTAGAAAACTAAAAATAGGAACATGTCTGCATTGGTTTTTGCCAGGATTCCAACAGATTCTGAAAACCATTTAGAGAAGTCAAGGTCGAGATCTTCAGATCTTTTTGTAAAATATTCCAGGAAACAGGAGCAGAGTGATGCTGATGAAGTCTTTGAAGTCTTGTGTCCTGTTACCATGACGATGGTTGAAGGTGTTGTTGATGTGTCCTGGTTACCATGACGACAAGTGAAGATGTTGTTGATGAAGGTGTTGTTTATGTGTCCTGTTACCATGACGACAAGTGAAGATGTTGTTGATGTGTCCTGGTTACCATGACGACAAATTAAGGTGTTGTTGATGTGTTCTGTTACGATGACAACAGGTGAAAGTGTTGTTGCTGTGTCCTGGTTACCATGACGACAAGTGACAATGTTGTTGATGTGTCCTGGTTACCATGACGAAAAGTGAAGATGTTGTTTATGTGTCCTGGTTACCATGACGACAAGTGACGATGTTGTTGCTGTGTCCTGGTTATCATGACGACAAGTGAAGATGTTGTTTATGTGTCCTGGTTACCATGACGACAAGTGACGATGTTGTTGCTGTGTCCTGGTTACCATGACGACAAGTGACGATGTTGTTGCTGTGTCCTGGTTACCATGACGACAAGTGACGATGTTGCTGATGTGTCCTGGTTACCATGACAACAAATTAAGATGTTGTTGATGTGTCCTGGTTACCATGACAACAGGTGAAGGTGTTGTTGATGTGTCCTGTTACCATGACGACAAGTGAAGATGTTGTTGATGAAGGTGTTGTTGATGTGTCTTGTTACCATGACGACAAGTGAAGATGTTGTTGATGTGTCCTGTTACCATGACGACAAGTGAAGGTGTTGTTGATGTGTCCTGGTTACCATGACGACAAGTGAAGATGTTGTTGATGGTGTTGTTGATGTGTCCTGGTTACCATGACAACAGGTGAAGGTGTTGTTGATGTGTCCTGGTTACCATGACAACAGGTGAAGGTGTTGTTGATGTGTCCTGGTTACCATGACGACAAGTGAAGATGTTGTTGATGAAGGTGTTGTTGATGTGTCCTGGTTACCATGACAACAGGTGAAGGTGTTATTAATGTGTCCTGGTTACCATGACGATGGGTGAAGCTCCTGCCTCCCCTTTGATGTAACAAAACACAAACTGGGCTTTTATCAGAAACTCGATGAAAACATGAGGTCTGCCTTTGTTTCACTTTCTGATCAGAACAAAGTCCCCTTTAGTTCAGTCCACAACTTTGAGCCTTGCCAGTGACAAAGCAGTGAAACTCATCCAGATGTTGAAGGACAAACTGTCAAAGACAGGGAGGACTTATCAGGTTTTAGGTTCTGGTTCTTCTCCGTCACACCTGATTGGACAGAACTCCTCAGAACCTTGACGAGTTCTGCTGAGGCTCCTGAAAGATGTGACGTTTGAATCTGAAGTCGGATCCTCATTCTGATGTTTCTGCTGCGTCTCCCCAGGCCAGAGAGGACATTATCAGGATGCTGGACTCAGACAGAACCGGACCTGAAGTTCTGGAGGCCCATTATGGCTTTGCTGTCCCCAGCAAAGCCCTGCAGGCCCTGCAAAGAGACGGCGTTCTGCTGCACGGCCGCTGCAGCGTGGACAACGTGTACAAGGCGCCCATCGCTGAGGTCAGTGAGGCCTGAACCCACCCAGCTGGTTCTGCAGCGTCCATCGGGTCAGCTGCCGGACCCAAATGGGTCTCCCAGTGTTAGTGGTTTGTTTTAATTCTTTAAAGTCTCGTTGTTGTTCGTTGTTGTTTTTAAAGGTCCGTTTGTCTTTTTTCCCTGTCTTCCTGTGTCCGAGCTGCAGAGGAAAACGTTTTCCATCATGAAGCTTGACTCATGGTGGCTGAGCAGATGTTTCATGTCTTTGTCTTCTCAGTTGGACCGTCTGGAGGACAAGCAGAAGGAGACGTACAGACGGATGCTGGAGCAGCTGCTCCTGGCAGAGAAATGGCACCGCCGGACCTTCGTGGAGCTCAGCAACGAGAAACGAAAGCACGCCGACTTCATGAACAAGAGCGACGACTTCACCAACCTGCTGGAGCAGGAGAGGGAGAGGTGGGTGTGGGGGGTCCACAATGTGTCCTGACTGGAGGTCCCTGATGATCCAGACCACTTCTTTTCTACAGAACAGTCTAAAACTTTTGCACAGGACTGGACGCTTTCTGACCTTTGACCCTTTGGGTTTCCGCTGGATTCACAATTAAAGTTTGTTTGGTCCTAGGTCTTAACATAAAGACTGAAGGCTCTGGCTGGGTGGCTCAGTGGTTAACACGTCTCTGCCACGTATGAGCTGCGGGTTCAAATCCAAACGCTGCACGTGATGTTCATGACTTTAAAATAATGTAATTAAAGATGCATAAGATGCTTCGGGTTAGAAAACACAAGTTGCCACTTTAAGGAGTGTGGTGGCGCAGAGGTTAGAGAAGGTGGGCCTGTGATGGGAAGATCACTGGTTCAACTCCCCGGACCGAAAACATCAAAATGTGGGTGGGAAAGGTGAAACACCCACACTTGCCTCCACCCTCATCTGCCCCACTTTGGGCCCTTGAGCAAGGCTCTTAACCCCCACAGTCTGCTCCCCCAGGCACCCTACATGGCAGCTCTCTGGCTCTACTCCACACAGAGGGCTGTGGTAGCTCAGTGGTCTTTGGTTGGTCAGGAAGGACATCCGGCGTAAAAACAACCACCAAGTCTTCGTACGACTCCTGAGACAGGGAGCAGCCGAAAGAAGAAGAATAAAGATAACCTTGACGGAATTATTACCCTCCATCTGTCTGTATTTTAACGACCGGCGGCCATCAGGTCATGGTGGTGGTGTATTATTAACAATATTAAAATCAACTTTTGACTGTAAACAACTGCCCATCCCTGTTTCCTGCTCCAGTTTTGAACTGACTGTCTTTGAAGTCGGCCATTCGTTTGTGTCTTTATGCGCACTCGTGTACCGTCCACCTTGATCTAAGGATTTCATCAATTAATTTTCTGATTCTTGGCTGAAATCACACCAAAATATGATTGTGTTGTCATTATTGGTGATTTTAATTTACACGTGTGCTATCATGTGAAGCCCTTGGTTAAGGACTTTTTAGATTTATTGGACTCATTTAATCTAAATCAGCATGGAAACAGTCACACCCAAGAGCGCAGACATACACTGGACCTTGTTTTAACTCATGATGTGACTGTTACTAATCTTGAAATCGGTGACAATGTGTTTTCAGACCACATGCCAGTCCGGTGCCGTGCATTCCTGCACGTCACAGCCGGGCCATTAACCATTTCACTGCCGCACGTT
Source organism: Garcialebias charrua (assembly GCA_038048925.1). Lineage (NCBI taxonomy): Eukaryota > Metazoa > Chordata > Actinopteri > Cyprinodontiformes > Rivulidae > Garcialebias > Garcialebias charrua. The sequence continues at coordinate 1,950 of JBBPBX010070534.1, read as the reverse complement.
TCATTGATGTTTACAACTCTGAAATGATAATTCAGCCACCTGTGTTTCTCTCCACCACTGAAGAGCTGACATCCCAGTTCAACTCTGTCTGTTTTAAAGGCTCTGGATCATGTTGCTCCTGTTAAATCTAGAAAATCAAGACTCAGAGCAGAACCTTGGCTGAATGATGTCACCAAGGCTGTTAGGCAGCAGTGCAGGAGGGCAGAGCGCAAATGGAGAAAAGACAGGCTGCAGGTCTCTTTTCAAACACTAAAAGAGACTTTGCACCCTTATCAGAAAGCAGTAAAAACTGCTAAATCACAATACTTTTCAGATATCATTGCCTCAAACTCTCACAATCCATGAGTTCTGTTCTCGACCCTAAACTCTGTTCTCCACCTCACTGAACCATCACCCCTGGAAGCCTCAACTGAGCTGTGCGAGAACTTCCTACATTTCTTTTTTGAAAAAAAATGCGACCACCAAGGCTCTCATTTCTCCTCCAACTCATGATCCATCCATCCCACCTCAATCTGTTGCTGTATTTGACCATTTTGAACCAATCTCTCTGTCTTCTCTAGAGCAGGTCATGTGCAACCTGAAACCATCTGGTTTCCCCTTTGATGTGGTCCCCCCTCGGCTGCTAAAGGAGGTTTTTCTTGTAGGTCCCTCCATTCTTGCTATTGTAAATAGCATTTTATCCATTGGTGTGGTGCCAAAAACATTAAAACATGCTGCTGTTCAACCTCTCCTGAAAAAAACCAAACCTTGACCCTTCAATAGTATCTAACTTCAGTCTGTCTCTAGACTCCTGTTTGTTTCTAAACTTCTAGAGAAAATAGTTGAGTCCCAGCTGAAGTGCTTCCTGGAGGATCACGCTATCCTTGAGTTATTCCAATCTGGCTTTAAACCTCTCCACAGCACTGAGACTGCCCTACTGAAGGTTTTTAACGACATCTTCTTATCCACATACACTGGTGACTCTGTGTTGCTTGTCCTGTTGGACCTTCCTTCTGCTTTTGACACCATCGACCATGAGATCCTCATTGCTAGGTTGGAGCAGTGGGTGGGCATCACAGGGTCAGCCCTCAATTGGTTCAGATCCTACCTCTCTGACAGGTCCTTTTGTGTTTCCATCAAAGATTTTAGTTCTGCAGTGGCGGCTCTTAAATGGGGGGTTCCACAGGGGTCCATCCTGGGTCCTCTTCTATTCTCCTTATACCTGCTGCCACTTGGTGCTATTTTCCGGAAACACAACATACCTTTTCACTTCTACACCGATGACTGTCAAATTTACTTCCCCCTGCGACACAATGGTACATGCTCTATTCAACCTCTGCTTGACTGCCTGGCTGACATCAGGGACTGGATGTTTTAAATTTCTTTAGTTTCAATGAAAAGAAGTCTGAAGCTATGTTGTTCCCTCCCAATGACACAATCATGAACCACTGCATCGACCTTTCTGCTCTAGTCCTGTCTGAAAAACAAAAAGTCACAAATCTGGGAGTGATAATGGATCCTTCCATAACAGTCATGTAAACATGATCGATAAATCCTGTTTTTCCAGCTGAGGCGACTGTCTGCTGAAGCCCATATTATCCAAAAATAACCTGGAGACAGTAATACACACATTTATTCATTACATCTAGGCTTGATTACTGCAATTCACTCCTGTTTGGTATCAGTCAGGCCACCATTGCACGACTACAACTGGTCCAGAACACAGCAGCCTGATTTTTAACTAGTACAGGCAAAAGAGAGCACATTACACCAGTCTTGGCCTCCCTGCACAGGCTACCGGTTCGTCTTCAAATCCAGTTCAAAATTCTCATGTATGTCTACAAATCACTGAACAGTCTCGCCCCCACCCATCTCACTGATTTGATACACCCATATGTCCCACCACATTCTCTGAGGTCAGTGGACCAGGTACTTTTAACAGTTCCAGGATCTCGTCTTAAACGCAGAGGT
>JBBPBX010070533.1:0-18564 GCA_038048925.1 Garcialebias charrua | reverse complement strand
CATACGTCCGTATGCTCTTTATGGACTTCACATCTGCCTTCAACACCATGATCCACAAACCCTGATGGACAAACTATTCACACTAGGACTAAGCCCCTCCATTTGTAACTGGGTCCTAGACTTTTTAACAAACAGACCACAGTCCGTGAAGATCCACAACTTCTCCTCCTCCACCATAACCCTCAGCACTGGCTCTCCTCAAGGATGTGTGTTGAGCCCTCTCCTGTTCACTCTGCTCACATATGATTGTACAGCCACACATCCAGGCTGTCATATTGTAAAGTTTGCAGATGATACAGCGGTGGTGGGATGCATCACAAACAATGAGTCCAGCTACAGGCAGGAGGTGGAACACCTGGAGAGCTGGTGCAAAGAGAATAACCTTCACATGAATGTGAAGAAGACAAAGGAGATGATTGTGGACTTCAGAAGGAACAAACACACCCACACCCCACTGAACATAAGAGGATCTGCAGTGGAAGTGGTCTCCAGCTACAAGTACTTGGGTGTACACATGAATGATAACCTCAGCTGGAGCAACAACACCACCAGCCTGATCAAGAAAGGTCATCAGAGACTCTACTTCCTCAGACGGCTGAGACGAGCTGGTCTGAGCAGCTCAGTCCTCACCTCCTTCTACAGGTGTGCAGTGGAGAGCATCCTGTGCTCCAGCATCAACGTGTGGCATGGAGGCTGCACAGCTGCAGAAAGAAAAGCTCTGCAGAGAGTGGTGAAGGCTGCACAGAAGATGTTGGAGTCAGTCTCCCCACCATCACAGACATCTACACCTCCAGATGCAGGAAGAGGGCCACCTGCATCATGAAGGACCCCACTCACCCAGCACACACACTTTTTGCCCCACTCCCCTCAGGAAGGAGGTTGAGGAGCATCAAGTGTAGAACCACTAGACTGAGGAACAGCTTCTACCCTGAGGCTGTTAGACTCATGAATAAATAACCAGAATAATCACTGTGAAATATCACATCATGTTGCTGCTGATCTGTTTCATGTTGCTGCTGATCTGTTTCATGTTGCTGCTGATCTGTTTCATGTTGCTGCTGATCTGTTTCATGTTGCTGCTGATCTGTTTCATGTTGCTGCTGATCTGTTTCATGTTGCTGCTGATCTGTTTCATGTTGCTGCTGATCTGTTTCATGTTGCTGCTGATCTGTTTCATGTTGCTGCTGATCTGTTTCATGTTGCTGCTGATCTGTTTCATGTTGCTGCTGATCTGTTTCATGTTGCTGCTGATCTGTTTCATGTTGCTGCTGATCTGTTTCATGTTGCTGCTGATCTGTTTCATGTTGCTGCTGATCTGTTTCATGTTGCTGCTGATCTGTTTCATGTTGCTGCTGATCTGTTTCATGTTGCTGCTGATCTGTTTCATGTTGCTGCTGATCTGTTTCATGTTGCTGCTGATCTGTTTCATGTTGCTGCTGATCTGTTTCATGTTGCTGCTGATCTGTTTCATGTTGCTGCTGATCTGTTTCATGTTGCTGCTGATCTGTTTCATGTTGCTGCTGATCTGTTTCATGTTGCTGCTGATCTGTTTCATGTTGCTGTTGATCTGTTTCATGTTGCTGCTGATCTGTTTCATGTTGCTGCTGATCTGTTTCATGTTGCTGCTGATCTGTTTCATGTTGCTGCTGATCTGTTTCATGTTGCTGCTGATCTGTTTCATGTTGCTGCTGATCTGTTTCATGTTGCTGCTGATCTGTTTCATGTTGCTGCTGATCTGTTTCATGTTGCTGCTGATCTGTTTCATGTTGCTGCTGATCTGTTTCATGTTGCTGCTGATCTGTTTCATGTTGCTGCTGATCTGTTTCATGTTGCTGTTGATCTGTTTCATGTTGCTGCTGATCTGTTTCATGTTGCTGCTGATCTGTTTCATGTTGCTGCTGATCTGTTTCATGTTGCTGCTGATCTGTTTCATGTTGCTGCTGATCTGTTTCATGTTGCTGCTGATCTGTTTCATGTTGCTGCTGATCTGTTTCATGTTGCTGCTGATCTGTTTCATGTTGCTGCTGATCTGTTTCATGTTGCTGCTGATCTGTTTCATGTTGCTGCTGATCTGTTTCATGTTGCTGCTGATCTGTTTCATGTTGCTGCTGATCTGTTTCATGTTGCTGCTGATCTGTTTCATGTTGCTGCTGATCTGTTTCATGTTGCTGCTGATCTGTTTCATGTTGCTGCTGATCTGTTTCATGTTGCTGCTGATCTGTTTCATGTTGCTGCTGATCTGTTTCATGTTGCTGCTGATCTGTTTCATGTTGCTGCTGATCTGTTTCATGTTGCTGCTGATCTGTTTCATGTTGCTGCTGATCTGTTTCATGTTGCTGCTGATCTGTTTCATGTTGCTGCTGATCTGTTTCATGTTGCTGCTGATCTGTTTCATGTTGCTGCTGATCTGTTTCATGTTGCTGCTGATCTGTTTCATGTTGCTGCTGATCTGTTTCATGTTGCTGCTGATCTGTTTCATGTTGCTGCTGATCTGTTTCATGTTGCTGCTGATCTGTTTCATGTTGCTGCTGATCTGTTTCATGTTGCTGCTGATCTGTTTCATGTTGCTGCTGATCTGTTTCATGTTGCTGCTGATCTGTTTCATGTTGCTGCTGATCTGTTTCATGTTGCTGCTGATCTGTTTCATGTTGCTGCTGATCTGTTTCATGTTGCTGCTGATCTGTTTCATGTTGCTGCTGATCTGTTTCATGTTGCTGCTGATCTGTTTCATGTTGCTGCTGATCTGTTTCATGTTGTTGTGTTCCTTCGTGCTCATCTGCTCACAGACTCATGTTCGTGCTGCTGTTTGGAGTGATGTTTTTCTATTACATTAGTGCTTAGTGTATTTTTAGCTGATGTTTTTCTTAGTTCACATCTTAGATGTTATTACTGTTCTTCTCTTATGCTTGTGAAGATTCTCAGTCGTCCAGGACATGATAAATCAAAAAAGGCGTTCAATACAAGATACAGTACATACAGTAGGATGTGTGTGTGCTTTCTGTAAGCTCTGCTTTTTCACACACTGAACTTTGAATGGGTCACAGGCACGTGTTATCCCAAATATATGTGTGTGTTAGCTTCCAATTTACCTAGTTTGGTGTGTATCAGTGGCCCAGCTTGCTTATAACTTCTCTCTCCCTCTCACAGTCTCCAAAGAATTGAGAAAGCTTATCAGATGATGAGCGAAACGTCTTCTGTTACAAATAAAGTCCAGTTGATCTTGTATTGAACGCCTTTTTAGGCTCTTACATTTTATTGTTGGATGTAACTGGGTCTTCTTCCAGCACTCGGCAAGGCAGGTCGCATATCTTTCTGCTCTTCCCTCCCTAAGTTTTTCCTACTCCCTGCTTGCTTTTCGTCTCGTCTGCGACCCTTCAGCGCTCACTCGAACCAATATGGAATTAATAAATTGGGCTGTTTCTTCAATGGATAAGATTTTTTCCACGAAGCGGACCGTGCCAGGAGAAGCTGTCTGTCCCTCCGACACACACGCGGCTGGATACGTGATGGACTCGTGGGGTCAGTGGCAGCCCATGTGTCTGACCGTCTTAAGTGTCGAAGACGTGGAGGATTTGTGGATTATTGGATTATTGGTAGCAACTGCTCTGTTTTTTGGCGTAAGCGGAGTTGTTTGTTACTGGAAGCTGAGGGAGGCTTCGGCAGCTATCAGCGCGCTGTCGGCACTACCTGATCAGCAAAATTCTCTGAACCGGGCCGTGAGCTCCTCATCCCAGCTGTTGTATGAGCTCAATCGCTCGCTTGGAGCAGTGGTGGACCACCGCGCACCTGCTGTCCGTTTTGGGACTTGTTTACAGCCACCCCGGATCAATCAAGGGACAGATGGGAGTTCATGAAGCTGAGCAGAGCGGAACCACATATTTGGATTTCTTTCGGCCATGAAACAGCACCACAGACTTGAAGGCGGCAGTGGAAAAGAACACTGTGGTCTATTGGATAACAAACAAGAACATTATCTGGCTTCTGCACATGTCCTTGAAAAGTAAGCTGTGGGAAGCCATTCTCCTGGAGTGTGGAGCTGAAGAGTCCCCCCCCCTCCCCCTCCCCAGAGATTTCTGTGAAGCCTCAGATAACACCCAGCTGCACATCTGCTGAACTCTGTGTTTGTCTGAAATTACTCACAGACTTATCTCCTTGCCTGCCGTATCTCCATTTGTTATTGTAACTAAATGTGCTTTTGATATGGTTTTTACTGGATCACGCGGTGTCTTGAAGACAAAATGTGATTCATCTTTTTTTAATATCAATGCTGTGAAACCCCGTGTCTTTGCCTGTTTTCCTGCTTTTGACCTTCATCTGGGGACAGATTGGGACTGGCCGCGCTATGAGCATATCATGTGTTGATAAACATATCATGTGTTGATAAACATGTCATGTGCTTTGTTGAGCTGCAGCTTGTTTGCACTCATTCTCTCTCCTGGATGTCTGTAACTACATATTTACGCTGTATTGATGAAAATTGATGCAATGTTAATAAACCTTCTTGATTCTTGATTCTTGATTCTAACTGGGACCCTGTGTACATAATCTCGTTTCATCACATGTACCACTTGTGATGAGAATGACAATAAAGATCTCTGACTCTGGTACACATTTGTTTATTTATTTATTTTACAAGTTAAAATAAAATGGCAACCAAAAGGACAGTCAAAAGGAAAAAGTAGCGAAAAATCAGCTAGAGTATAAGGTGGTGTAGAAAACTAAAAACAGGACTATGCCTACACTGGTTTTTGCCATGTACGGTACATGTTATCTTGTGTATGTGCTTCTCATAGTCATATTCTATTGATCAACTTTGTTTTCCCCAAGAACCTAATTAGAAATTGAACACTTGTACTTCCTGGTTCTTTCTGTAGTATATTTAATACATTAACTGTTACCTCATTCTAAATTCTTCCATCATACAGTGGTGCTTGAAAGTTTGTATAATTTTCTACATTTCTGCATAAATATGACCTAAAACATCTTGGGATTTTCACACAAGTCCTAAAAGTAGATAAAGAGAACCAATTTAAACAAATGAGACAAAAAAGTTTATACATGTATTTATTGAACCGGCAAACTGCTCGCTGAGAGACGGCAAGCTCTGTGCCACCATAAAAATAATAACAAATGGTGGCACTGTGGCTCAGTTGGTAGAGCTCTTGCGTCTCACCGAGAAGGTTGCCACATCAAATCCTGGCCCGAGGCCAGGGTGGAGTTTGCATGTTCTCACATGCATGGGTTTTCTCTGGGTACTCCGGTTTACTCCCACAGACCAAAAACATGCATGATAGACTGACTGGTAACTCTAAATTGTCTCTGGGTGTGAGTGAGAGAGTGAATAGTTGTTTGTCTCTATGTGTCCCTGTGATGGACTGGAGACCTGTTCAGGGTGTCCCCCACCCCTCTCACAGTGACAGTTGGATATGGACACCAGTGACCCAAAGTGACCCGAAAAGGAAGAAGCATGTAAAGATGATGGATGGATGAAGGAATGGATGGATAATAATACAAAAATATTTTTGCCATAGCAAAATATTAAAATATCCAAAAAGCTTTAATTATGACAAAACAGGTAACAACAAACATTTATATATCACAGCTTACGCACACATTTTTACAAACATATATACTGTACAAAAGTAATTAAAGAAACTTGTAAGAAAAGCTAGCCACGTGTGAGCATATTTGTTTCATTGTGTATATTTTATTTACATTATTTCACTGAAGATACATACATACTACATATTACATATCACTACATAGGCTGTCAAACTGTATTCTGGTGTGTGTAAAAAACAACAAAACTGTTAAAAAAGTTGGAAAGAAAATGCAAGAATACACTTCAGACGATAATGACTTGTTGTCCATCTTCCTGTTTTGTATCTCAGCTGAACAGTATAAAAATGATTTTGAAATATTAATGAAGAAAAGATGTGCAAGAGCTGAGCAAAACGGCTGTCTCTCACAGAAGCTTCCCTTTTCGAGAGTTTGGTTGTTTTTGTCTGTGGTATCAAAGGCAGCAGGAAGTTTTGAAATCTCACTGGTCAGAGAACAGAGTCTCTTTATTCTCCATCTTCATTGAATCGGCACTACTTGTGCTCTGCAGGTTCATTATTTCTCTCAACTTCATTCTGAACTCCTTCGAAGCAAAGTAGTAAATAAAAGGATCCAGGCAGCTATTCAGGCAGCTGAAACACAGAGACAGTTTGTAAGCCATGTACAGAGACTTGTCATAGAAGAGTCTAAACACACTGTGAAGCAACAGGAGGATGTTGTTGGGAGCAAAGCAGACCATGAAGACGAGAAGAACAACAACAGCCAGACGTATCGCTCTTTTCTTCTGGGCTGTCTTGGAATCACTGGCCAGCTTGTGTATGACGCTAACATAGCAGAATATTGTGACACAGAAGGGGAGGAGGAACAGAACAAACACGAGACTGAAAAGAAAGGCTGCCCACGCTGCCACAGACGGGAGCATGGTTTTCTTCAACACGTCGAAGCATGTGGTGATGCCAAGTTTAGGAATGTTATAGGTCAAGTTTGTGGTCATCAGTGGGTACAAAATGGACAGCACTAAACTCCACATCAGGAAGCAGCTCATGACGGCCACAGACTTTCTCCGCCGGTTCTTCCTGAACGCCATGGGCTTGACGATACCCAGGTAGCGATCGATTCCAATGGCCATCATGGTCAGGATGGAGCAGTACATGTTGGTGTAGAAAACCAGGGTCATGAAGCTGTAAGAAGATAAACACAAGTGATAAACTGTGTTGAATAATGGTTGAAGCACAATCTGGAAATAGTGTTGAAAAAGTTAAGAAGACATCATTAGATTTTAGATATTTGATATTATTTTGTGACTGGTTCTCAGACTATATACCGTACATATGGAACTGGTTGCAATTGGGATCCATTCAAGTGATATTCAGTAATGCCATTTACAGGTTTAAAGCAAAACTAATTAAGCACTGTGTGTTGAACTGTGACGTAAAGCCCCCCAAAAAACTGGATTTAGCTCAAAACAAACAACAACCGTAAAAACAGTGATTCAAGTAATTCATAACTAATGTAAAATATCCTGAAGTTGATGACAATGAAACAAGTGTGGCAGCATTAATGGTTGATTGTTTAGCTGTTTTTGTTTCTTTTTTTAAAACCATTTTATTTCACTTCTTCTTCTCAATGTGTATGCTTTTCATGATTGTCCACTGTTGTCATCATTCTTTTTTAAAACCCTGTCTCTCTTATAAATGAGTCCCCGAGGCTCAATGGGATTAGCCTTCAGGAGACGTGCTAGCAACATAAAGTGCAAAACAGTTATCTGAAATGTGTATGCCATTGTTGTGGAGCAGAAGAAGACCATAGTGTACATAACGCCATCTCGTCTTAAATGTCAAACTTCAATCATGGTTAGGTGTTGTTCTTATCTCGATGGTTAAAGCTGGGGTATGTAAGATTGTAATGTAGTCTAACTTTTCAAACAATATATATTTTAACATATTTCTTCACTCTGTCACTAGATTGATGTTAGAGAGGTAATCTCTGAAAAAACTAAAAAAAAAAATATTGTCCCCTTGCTTCTCCAGGTGGTAAATAAGCATTTCTAAAAAGAAAAAGTGACCCGCCATTTTCCAGCCAATAAAAACAAAGTTTGTAACCAGCCAATAAAAACCGAGCTTGAATTTGAATCAGCCAATAAAAACAGAGCTTGAATTCAAATTTCAACAGACCACAAGGGGGCAGAGCCATATATGGCTCTGAGGGGGAGGGATCAGAATGCTTTGCTTGTTGAAATTTTTTCTAAGTGCTGCTGTTCTACAGAAACTGCAGACTGAACCTTTAACCCAGTCCATTGACTCAATGTTTGACGTAGGAAACCAGAGTCAAAACACATGCCAGGCAAAATATATTTTTGTTTAGCCCATGTTGCGGCGGTTGTGGTTGAGTGGTTAGAGAAGTTTGTCCTCCAGTGGAAGAGTTGGGGGTTTGATTCCACCAACAATCACATGCTGAAGTGTCCCTGGGCAAGACGCTGAACCCCTCGTTGCCTCTGATGTGTGTCCCATCAGTGTATGAATGTGAAGCACTGATTAGTCTCTACAGATTTAGATTATCTTTGTAGAGATGAGTGCTTTATGAATGTGTGTGTTGGAGGTAAATGAGGCACAGGTTGTAGGGTAGAGTACTTGGTCTTGGAGTATCTTGGTCAGATTCCGGTTCCAAGATGGCGGCTGAGCAGAGTGGATGTTTTTAGTCGGGCTCCTGCCAGTACAGTACTACCTCCAAAGGAGTATTTGGAGAGCTTGTACTTGCAGTTTTTTGCGCTGGATGTGCAGAGAGGAGCGCTGAAAAAGCTGCGGAAATTGGACTGGAACATGCGATTCAGAATTATGAATCTACAAGCCAACGTGTCCGTGAGTTTTTGCCGAGAGTTAGCCTAGCGTAGCTACAAACCGGGCTAATCAAAGCTAACCGAGCTGGGTCACCGCAACCGGGTGCCGTAGCTGCGAGCTTCATTAACAAATTTTTTTTTTTTTTTTTTTTTCTTCTTTCGGCTTTTTCCCTGCGTTAGGGGTCACCACAGCGATCTAGTCGCATGAAGATTTGGCAGTTGTTTTTACGCCGGATGCCCTTCCTGACACAACCACAGACCACCGAGCAACCACAGCCCTCTGTGTGGAGCAGAGAGCTGATATCTAGGGTTCCCAGGGGAGCAGATGTGGGTTAAGGGCCTTGCTCAAGGGCCCAGAGTGGGGCAGATGAGGGTGGAGATAGGTGTGACCACTTCACTTATCACTTATCCCACCCACATCTTTGATGTTGTCGGTACCGGGGCTTGAACCGGCGACCTTCCGATCACAAGCGCACCTTCTTAACCTCTGCGCCACCACTCCCGAGCTTCATTAACAAATAAACCGGAAAATACGCTGGTTTGTTACGAAGAAAAGCGGGCTGGCACGCTGGAGGTGCTTTGTTGCAACGAAAGAATACAACAAAGCACGCTACAATGGTAGCGCGGTGGTACACGTGGGCCGAGTGCCGTGAACGCCGCCTGGAGTTTGTGGGCCGAGCGCCGTGAACGCCGCCTGGAGTTTCGAGCTGGGCCGAGCGCCGCGAGTGGGCCGAGAGCCGTGAACGCCACCTGGAGCTTCGAGCTGGGCCGAGCGCCGCGAGTGGGCCGAGAGCCGTGAACGCCGCCTGGAGTTTCGAGCTGGGCCGAGCGCCGCGAGTGGGCCGAGAGCCGTGAACGCCGCCTGGAGCTTCGAGCTGGGCCGAGCGCCGTGAGCAAGCTGGAGGACCGCCGCCTGGAGCTTCAAGCTGGGCCGAGCGCCGTGAGAGAGCCGGGGGACCGCCGCCTGGGGCTTCGAGCTGGGCCGAGCGCCGTGGGCGAGCCAGGGGACCGCCGCCTGGGGCTGGGCTGGTGTCGGAGCTGCGCCTGGAGCTACTGGAGCTACGTGCTGTGCTAACTGGGCTACATCGGATCTAGTGAGCAAAACCTCTTCGGATAATAGAGCTGATTGCTGCAGGCTGCTGAAACCGTGAGTTCTGTTCTAATAACTGCTGATCTGGGTGCACCATCGTTAGGCCTGTGAGCCTCGTGGAAGGGCCACGTGGTTCAGCAAACAAACCAGAGACCTGCTACCATTAGATTACAAACTCTGTAAGTATGACGAGAAGTAAAGGACAAAAGTCACTAGTCTCTGTAAATATGAGAAATAGAGGACAAAAGTCACCAGAACCGGAGGGAAACAACTCATGCAAGACTTTAAAGAATCACTCAACTTTATGAGTGGACAAATAGAAAATTTAACAAAAAAAATGGATTCCCAGGCCAGTCTGGTTAAAGAAATAAGAGAACTGAAAGAACTGATAATTAGCAAAGACAATAAAATTGCTGAACTAGAACGAAAAATAGAGGATTTAGAACAATACACAAAGCAAGACGTGATCTCAGGACTTGATGTTAGTAAGTGTCGGACACATAAAAGAGCTCCTAATAACAGTGACCCAAATGAGTATGAATCTCAGGAAGAACAAGAGACTCTGGAGGAACATGTAGTTACTTTCTTACAGGACATAAACATTAACATAGACTATGGGGACATTTCGTTCTGTCACACCCTGCCCAGTAATTCACCTAGATTCAAACTGTCAGTAGTCGTCAAGTTCATTAGCAGGAATACAAAAAACTATGTTATGCAGAATAAAAGAAATCTGCAGGGATCAAAAGTTTACATAAATGAACATCTAACCAAAAAAAATGGAAAAATTGCAAAGGAAGCAAGGTGGTTAAAAAACAAAAACAAAATAGCATCAACATGGACAAGAAATGGATACATCTTTATCAAAACAAAGGAAGGGTCTCAGCCTAAAATGATAAAAGAGCTGACGGATCTGGATGAACACAGGAGATGAAAAATTACAAATCAATGAAGCAACTCACACTCAAAATGGATAAAATATACAGTGAAATGAACAAATACATTAGAACATGACAACATACGAAGACTCAGAACCTAAAATATATAATGTTGAAAATGTGATTGATGCAATTTTTTTCCTAATGAAGAGCAGTTTAATGACATCAATATATCAAATGGAGTTCTCTCTATTATTCACTTTAATAGCAGAAGTATAAATGCAAACATATCCAAAATAACAGATTACTTAAAACAGTTAAATAGAACTTTTACAATAATAGCGCTGTCAGAGACATGGCTCAATGATGATAACACAAGTAATATTCACATCGAGGGGTATGAATTATATCATATGAACAGAAATAATAAAAGAGGTGGTGGAGTCGCTCTATTTGTCAATAATGAAATAAAATGTAAATTAAATAGTGAAATGTCAATAATAGTTGATAATATTATGGAAATGATAACAATAGAAATAATAAACAAAAACGATAAAAACATAATAATAAGTTGTGTATATAGATCACCAGGAGCAAATATAGAAATATTCACGGATAAAATCTTGGAGCTAATGGAGAAGAGTTTTAATAAAAATGTTTTTTTGTGTGGAGACTTTAACATTGATATGGGAAATAAAACAGATTCAAATAACATAAGCACATTTATAAACTCAATGTACAGTTTAAATATGTATCCATTGATATCAAAGCCAACAAGAATTACAACTCATAGTGCCACAATAATTGATAATATTTTCACAAATATAACAAATGGGGACGTGATAGGTGGTATCTTAACGACCGACTTAAGTGATCATTTACCAGTTTTCACAATCTATAAAAATGATCAAAGCATCACAAAAGCAGTCACAATGAAGAAAAAGATCATAAACACGTCAAAAAAAGTTTTGGAAAAATTGAAAGAGGATCTAGATAAACAAGACTGGAATGATGTGTATGTTGATGATGCGAACAGAGCATATGATGAGTTTATGAATATCCTGGAAGCTCTGTATGAAAAGAATTGTGTGCAAACAAATTACACAAAGAGAAATACGATTGATCAACCATGGATGACAAAAGGGTTGAGAAATGCTTGTAAAAAAAGAATTATTTGTATTCATGTTTCTTGAAATTGCGAAGTCAGAGCGCTGAAGAAAAATATAAAAAGTATAAAAATAAATTAGTAGGGATTATAAGGAAACATAAGAAAGAATATTATAGTAAATTATTAGATAAAAGTAATGGTGATATGAAAGCAACATGGCGAGTAATGAATAGTGTCCTGAAGAATCATAAAGCAAAAACTGGTATTTCAAAATATTTTGTAAAAGACAACGATGAAATTCATGATGAAAATGAAATTGTAAATGGATTTAATCAATATTTTGTGAATGTTGGATCAAGCCTTGCAGCTAAGATACCAAAAGTAGATAAAAATGTGATCCACTCAATTACAGGTTGTGCAAATAGTATTTTTCTAAATGGAACTAACAAAGAGGAAATAATGAATGTAGTAAAACATCTTACAGACAAGAGATCGAAAGACTGGGTGGACATGGATATGATGTTTGTGAAGGACATAATGAGCCATGTTATTGAGCCGTTCACATACATATGTAACTTATCATTTTCAACAGGAATATTTCCAGATAATATGAAAGTAGCTAAGGTCGTTCCTCTTTTTAAAAATGGTGATAAATGTGTATTCAACAATTATAGACCTATATCCTTGTTACCACAGTTTTCAAAAATTCTTGAAAAACTATTTGTAAACAGACTAGATCAATTTATAGATAAACAAAATATTCTAAGCAACAGTCAGTATGGGTTTAGATCAAAAAACTCTACATCAATGGCTCTCATGGAATTAATGGAACAAATAACTACTGCTGTCGATCAAAAACAATATTGTATCAGTATTTTTGTTGATTTAAAAAAAGCATTTGATACTATTGATCACACCATTCTCCTAGAAAAGCTGAACAAATATGGTATTAGAGGACCAGCATTACAGTGGGTATCTAGCTACTTAAAAGATAGGAAACAATTTGTACAAATAAATGATGTAAGATCTGACCTCTGTAATATCACATGTGGAGTTCCCCAAGGCTCTGTACTTGGACCAAAGCTTTTTATTTTATATGTGAATGACTTGGTAAATGTGTCAGGACTCCTTAAATGTGTACTTTTTGCTGATGATACCACTTTTTTCTGTTTAGGTGAAGATATAGAACAAATGTTGGAATTGATAAAGACAGAATTTGTCAAGATACAAACTTGGTTTAAAATAAATAAATTATCATTAAATCTAGAAAAAACTAATTACATGATATTCGGTAATAAAAAGAAAACTGTTGATGTTCCACTCAAAATTGAGGATGTTGAGATTTGTAGAGTGAGTGAGGTGAAGTTTTTGGGTGTTATCATTGATGACAAACTGACATGGAAACAACACATAAATTCTGTAAGAATAAAAATAGCTAAATCGATAGCAGTACTGTACAAAGTCAGAGACCTATTGAATGATAAAGCTCTGTATTTGTTGTATAACACAATCATTGTTCCACACTTAATCTATTGTATTGATGTTTGGGGGAATGCGTGTAAAACAATCACAAAGCCTATTTTTGTATTACAGAAAAGAGCTGTAAGAATTATCACTAGAAAACATTACCGTCATCCATCAAGTACATTATTTTATCAACTAAAGTTATTGAAGTTCCATGATTTGGTAGACTATAATATTTTATCAGTTATGTATAGGGCTCAAAATAATGCATTACCTTTAAATATCCAAATGCACTTTGTTAAAAGACAAAGTTGTTATAATCTTAAGGGGACAGAGTTGTTTGTAAAACCACAATTCAGAACCAGTTTGAAGGGACGTTCTACCTCAATCCAGGGAATTAGATTATGGAATGGCTTGGAGAATGTAGTTAAAAATGCCAAGTCAATGTTTACATTTAAAAAAATGATCAAAACAAATGTGTTAAAAAAATATATGAAATAGCGTAATGTGTATTGTATTAGTTAGAAAATTAGAAAGAGTTAGTCATTTTGTACTGTTGGTTGAAGATTATTATTGTTTACATGGTTGATTATTGTTGTTTAATCTGATTGTTGGAAGTAAGGGGCAGATATAATAAGATTTATTCTTCTTTCTGCTACCTTTCATTTTTTTATATTTTGTACACTATCATTTATGAGATTGTCTTGTATTGTTTCTTTTGTAAAAAAAAAATGAACAAATTTAATAAACATAAACATAAACATTTTGTTAGTTTCCCAACTTTGACAAAAAATGTGCTTGACACTTGTTGTCAGTAGCTGTTTTAATTTTTTAATGTGTTTTATTGTTACGTTTATTCTTTTTAGGTTTGTTTGGGATCAGTGTTTTAGACTTTGGGGGTTTAGTTTCTGTTCCTCTGTTCCCCTGTGACGTCAGTTCAGTGTTTCTTTGTTCAGATCCGGCTCCTCAGTCCTGCCACGCCCACTCGCCTGTTCCCAGTCTTCAATCAGCCCAGTGTCTCCACTCTCTTTTAAGCCCCAGCATATATATTACAGCATATATATTATCTGTTTTTAATTCATCCTCAGTAGTGCATTATGCATTTATCATGTCTTGCCCAGTCCTTCTTGTGCTTGGTTCCCAGTTCTTTGCAAGTTTATGCCTCGTCCCCTTTTTAATGTACAGTACGTTTTGTTCGTAAGCTTTATTTTACCAAGCTCTTCGTCTGCATTCCTGGCTTCGGTCTTTCTGATACTGTCACTTTTTTAAATATATTTTACAACTGCCCGTCAATCAGAAATCTGAACGACGGGCCCCAATTTGAGTTTCGGGTCATAAAAAACAAAACCTGAGGAGAACTACTATTTCTGACTCAGAGACCCAAACAGAAATGTTGCTTTGAGGGGATAAGTGGTTCCATGCAGCTAACACAAGACCAGTGTGTGGTTACTTGTTGGCAGCTTAAAGCCCATCTGAGTGCAACTGACTTGAATCATCTTGAGGGAGAATAAAATGTGTGGATGAGTAGGAGTGACAGGACTTTCTAGGTCAAGGAAAGTGAATCCCAGGAAAGCTTTTACCTAGAGCAAGACAATTTGCTTATCTTGAGTTGCCACAACTATAATCACATTGTCACTCTGCACGGCTGCACTATTTGTATGCTTTTCTGTTAATAATATCAGAAAATTACTACAAAAATTAATCATTCATTCAAGTCACCAATGAAGTCTGGTCAATAAGCTTGTTACTCTCTTTGTTTTTGTTTAAGCATTTTTTTAAACCAGGTTTGATTTTTGAAAGAAGGTTCTCAAGACTTTAAGTGGCTGCAAAGATGGAAAAAATACTGAAATTGTTGTTTTGTTTTTTCAAGCATTTACATATTTTGTGTCATGTTTGTGTGAATATGTTTTGAATGTTGTCCAAGCAAATACAATCTGTCTGTCCTATAAATGTAATTTTGTTCACATAATTTTCTGGAGCGTCTGTCAATCTGTGCCAGTCCTATTATTGTTTGGAGTCCTGCTCGGTGAATTTCTGAATATACTTCAAGCGTTTGCAAACAAGCAGGACCATGAATAATTTACAGTATGGAAAGATTTACCACAGTCACACCATCACAGCCATCCTTCACTTTCACTGTCTGATCCACTTGTCATTTTGTATTGGAATGAAATGGCGAAAACGTCTACAGGATTTTGCATTTATTCTCACACAGTTCTGAGATTCTGAAATAATCAAGAATGCCTCCTACACACTGTTTCGTAAACAGCAGGTCCATATCAGTGTGCCTATCCTGTTGGTCCAACGACTGGAAAATAATTGTTACTGCATAACAATGTCTGCTTTGAAAAGTGGATTTAACAAAGACAAGTACATATATATTGTATACCATATTTTTCAGCCTATAAGTAACAGTTTTTGCATAATTTACATGCCCTGTGACTTATATGCCAAAGCAACTTATTTATGGATTTGTTTCTATATTTGTAAACCAATTTATGGCTGAGATATGACCGTTTTCATTCATTCTAGCTGAAAATATTGAACACTACTAGTTTCAGCCACTAGCACACATAGTCTAACACCTTCTTCCAGCTTGCCTGGATCAACCGTCAAATCAGCTTCATTTTGTTGCGCCACCCCGTCAAAATGCAGCTGATTTGACCATCAAAGTGCATTTTTAAAATAACAGTTAAACTGACACATTTGCTATAATTTTGAGCAAACAAATAATTGTTTTTAAAGCTGCACTATGTAACTTTGTAGTGCAGTCTGTAACTTTTCTAACAATATATTTTTAACATATTTCTTCACTCTGTCACTATCTACTGACAGACTGGTGTTAGACAAAGTAATCTCTGAAAAAAAACTATAGTCCCCTTGCTTCTCTATCAGCATTTATAAAAACACTAAAAACACAGAGTGACCCGTCCTTAACCAGCCAATAAAGCTGCGTTCCAGTTGTCCTCAACAGAGCTTGTCACGCCCCAACCCCCGCCTGTCCCAGCCTCAGCGCCGCGCACATTCTCATTCAAAGGATTGCAAAGCGATGCAGGACTGTTTTGTATGTGACACAAATGTATTAAATTGCCCTTCTTCATCCATGATCGGGACTTTTCTTTTCTTTATTTATTTTTTAAAGTCAAATGATGCTTCCTCCTCCGCTCTGCACCGCTCCCTCCGCTGACTGCAATGAATGAGGAAATGTCTGAAGTTGTCACGAGAGAATTAAACTCGGGTTTTACGTGCCTGCGCTTGTCCCTGCAGATTTTATGGTGTTCTGGTGTGCTGGACCAGAGCTACATGGTTTTATTTTATTTTTTTAGAAAGTTTTATTAACCTATACCGGTAAACACAGAATATCGCAGCGGCTCCGAGAGACTGCAGCAGGAGGCGGAGCAGATCTCAAGTTAAGCAGAATACTTTTCCCTGCTGAAAATATTTCTAAGTCCTGCGCACAACAGAAAGTTACACATAGCACCTTTAAGTATTAATCTTGTTAAATTTCAAAGAAATGCGCAGCATTCCTCCTTCCTGATTTCCTCCCGCAGAGCGTGCTCCCGGAGCACAGAGGCATTAAATACTTGTGAAAAAGCAACTGATTTGACCATCAAAGTGCATTTCTTAAAGAAAAGTTAAACTAAGACACGCTCTTTACTATAATTTTGAGCAAACAAATAAATGTTTTTAGGTGGTTATCTTGTTCAAATTTGAAGAAATGCACAGTGAGTCGCCCACTGCGCATTCCTGTTTCTGTGTATCGGCTTTTGAAAATGCAGCTGATTTGACCGTCAAAGTGCATTTTTAAAGTAAAAGTTAAACTGAGACACCTTTACTATAATTTCGAGAAAACAAGT
This sequence comes from Garcialebias charrua, assembly GCA_038048925.1. Lineage (NCBI taxonomy): Eukaryota > Metazoa > Chordata > Actinopteri > Cyprinodontiformes > Rivulidae > Garcialebias > Garcialebias charrua. The sequence continues at coordinate 1,772 of JBBPBX010070533.1, read as the reverse complement.
AATTGTTTTTAAGTGTTAATCTTGTTAAATTAAGTTATTGTTAAAGTCCTCCCGTGTACGCCACCGCGGCCGCCATTTGGCAGCCAGTCGTTTTTTGGCACAACACCGGCCCACATTTCCGGGTTGTCAGTGGCGACACGTAACAAACGCAATACATAATAGATGCAACGTATACGGTGAATCGACGTATTTAGGGATTTTCCCACTTCATTAGACATACTGTATTTGGACTGATGCGACTTATAGGGCAATGCAATGTGCACGCCGAAAAATACGATATCTGTACATCTGAACTCTATACTAACAATATCTGAAACAATTTACAACATCAAAAACTTAAAACGTGTGTCAAATATTTTCTTCGACGTAAATTACACTTATGAGCAAGCATTTGAAATGACTGGTGAAAAATTGACAAAGTAGAAAATAGGTTTGACATTTGTGAATTAGACCGAGAGTCAAAAGCAGTTTTCCTTGAAGGTGTAGCCTCCGGCACACCACCACATCATCCAGAGCACAAAACATGTTAGTTTCACCATGAACTGTGTGAATTTATGACACAGATATGTTTTTCTACAGTTGTATTTTCTAGTGACAGAGTTAATATTAGCTGACTTTCTGTTTGCTGAGAGGAAAAAGCACTTTTCCACAAAAAACTGACTGAATCCTGCTGCTAAAGGGCCAACAACAACAACCTTAAACCAGTGGAAACGTCATGTTGAACAACATGTTCTGAAATGAGCAGCACAAGTTGTGCTTCTGCCAACCTGTGAGTTGCATCGCTGCAGAGCCAACCCCAATCCCACTGTGACATTAAAAGTGATGATTGTTTTCTTTTGACGTCAGCACGGTGGCACAGTTGGTAGAGTTGTTGACTCTCAGCGAGATGGTTGCCAGATCAAATCCCAGCCGGGAACCTTTCTGAGTGGAGTTTGCATGTTCTCTCCATGGTGCATGCCGGTGGTGGCAGAAGACTGGTGGTTCCTCTGGTAAAGAAAGATCTATACAAAAAGTGATATTTTCCCTCTGCTTTGAGTGTCCTTAATTTAAACACTGCCTCATATGAGAAACCATTGTCTGCAGGGATGTTTTTATATTTTTATATATTGTGTATTTTAGAATGTTTCTTTTATTGGGTTAGCAAAGCTTTTTATACGTTTTATGACATTTTTAACTTGTGTTGTTTTTTAATGAGCCAGATGTCAAAGATAAATCTCCATTTCATGGAATGTTATGGACAATAAAGTTATATTGAATAGAATTGATTGAATGTGTGGGTTTTCTCCTGGTACTCCAGTTTCCTCCCACAAACTAAAACATGCATGTTAGACTGATTGTTACTCTAAACCAGGGGTGGGCAATTATTTTTTCCATGGGGCCACATGAGAAATAGAAAATATTGTGGAGGGCCGGGCGAAATGACATAATTCAATACTGCATATTAATAGTATTTCTTTATTAAAAGCAGTAAATATCATTGTTTAGACAAACTGGTAAAAGTATTAGTTATGATTAATCAACAAAATAAAAAGCATGAGTGGACATTTTTGAGGGCTAACGTTGTCTTGTGACTTGACAACAATGCAATCATGCACATTGCGCATGTCTTGATTTACATATTGCATCATTTTGTACGTGAATTTTAAAAAGACATCAAAATTAAAGCAATGCAGTCCACAAATGAGGTAAAATTAGAAACTATTTTTTTGTTGTAACTCCCCTTACGGGGGCCGGTCAGAGTCAACCAAAGGGCCGCATGTGGCCCTGGGGCC
>JBBPBX010070532.1:0-11030 GCA_038048925.1 Garcialebias charrua | reverse complement strand
TACTGATATGCTTTTGGGTTTGTCTCTGATACTGAGTTTCTTTCAACTTTCAGCTAATTGAGACAATTTTCTGCCCATCCATCCTGAACCTGGTTCTGCTGGAGGTTTCTTCCTGTTTGCAGGATCTTGTTCCTGCACACCATGCATGAAAGAAGGTTAATATCTTTTGTTTTGTATCCCACTGGTTGAAAACTGGTTTGTTTTTTAAAATGTTAGATTTTTTTTAAAGTTTCAGTTGTAGTCTTGCTGAAATCTGTTTGCAGTGAAAAGACCAGCGAGCTGTGCAACCACAATCGAGGCCAGTTTTTGATCAGGCTCATTGTCTGAATGTTTATGAAGCATTCACTCTGTTGTGATCCATTTTTCTTCCGCACTTTATTTGGCATCTTTCTCATTCCACAATTTTAGCTATTTCAACAAATCATAAATCAAAAATGTTCAGCTCTTTCAGGACAATCCGGCTGTGACTTTTGGTATTGGTGCAACTTTAGCTTTTTGAAATGGTTAGCCTTTTTTGCCACTTTTTTACCCATAGAAAATAAACTGAGCTCATTTTCCATCCTTCAAATCTTTAGATCTGTTCATAACCTTTTACTGCTCCTTACATATTTTGTTCTGCTTCAGCTTCTTTCAGCTTCCTTCTGCAAATTTAAACATTTTGTTCCGCTACTTTCAGCTGTTTTTTCAGCGGTTTGGTCCTCCTTTCAGCTGCTTTCTGCTAACCACAAAATTTTTGTGCTTCTAACTTCTTTTTGTTAATTTCAGCTTGTTTTGCTCCTTTTAGTTTTTTTCTGCTATTTCAGCTACTATTTAGCTGTTTTTATACTAATTTGAGCTTTTTCAGCTAAGTCCACATTTTTTTATTTAACTCTGCTCTTGTTTGCTTCTTTCTAGTTTAAATTTCTTTTTTGTCTGTTCAGCTACTTTTCAACTGTTTTTCAGCTGCTTGGTGCTCCTTTCAGCTTCTTTCTGCTAGTTTTAGCTTTTATCTGGTATTTCAGCTACTATTTAGCTGTTTTATGCTAATTTTAGTTTTTTTTTTAGCAAAGTCCACATTTTTTTGCTTATTTGAGCTTTTGCCACTTCTTTCTTGTAGTTTAAACTTCTTTCTGCCTGTTCAGTTACTATTCAACTGTTTGTTTGTTTGTTTTTGGCCAATTTCAGCATTTTTTTAGCTAATTTTCTAAATTTGTTGCTCATTTCTGCTTATTTAAAGCTAATTCAACAATTGTGTTTATTCTGCATTCTTCTGCTAATGGTTTAAATTTCAGTCACATGTTTTTCAGCAAGTTCTTCTGCAATAAACATTCACACTACATTTTTGCAGAATTTTTTTTATTTTTATTTTTATTTTATTCATTTAATTTAATTTCCATTAAAAACACAAATACATTTGCAAAAAAAAAACATATAATGAAAGGAAGCAGAAGAAGACAATTTCTTATCATATCTGCTCCCTCTTAATCAAAATCAATCCAAACTATCAATTCAAACAATAATCATTCAATATACAGTAAAATACTTAACTCGTAAAAATGTATTTAGTTTTTGTGTGCATGGCTTGCAAAGCTGTGTTCTAGGCTGTTCATATTGTGTTGCTGCCCACATTCACCTGCCATGGATCTGCAGCCTGCCTTGCACCCATACACTTTAGAAATGGAGTTAGGTCGACTGTTCCAGTTTTTCAGTTATAATATTGATCGGTGTGCTTTTTAAACCTGGACTGTGACTTCGAGTGTTGTTCTGTTAGCAAAGAGCTCTCCCGCAGGCGTTAAAATACAGTTCTAGAGCTCTTCAGACACCTGCAACAAAACTGAGAGGGGTCCGAGACACTTGTGGTGACACTGTGAGTAGTTTGAGAAAAAAAAAAGTGCAAACGTTTTTAAACAAGCATGACTGCACATCTCCAGAACTCACATGGTGAACTTGAGACTTTCTTGCAAGTGCTGTTTGTCAAGTAGTCACCATGCACAGTCACAACAATGTGACTTCAGGCAGACAAGGTTGTGCAAAATGGCATTTGTATAATATTTAATTAGATTCTAAGTGAATTGGAATCGGAATGTATAATATTTAATTAGATTATAAGTGAATTTGAATCTGAATGTATAATATCTAATTAGATTCTAAGTGAATTGGAATCTGAATGTATAATATTTAATTAAATTATACAGTAAGTGAATTCGAATCTGAATGTATACTATTTACTTAGATTATAAGAAAATTGGAATCTGAATGTATAATATTTAATTAGATTCTAAGTGAATTCGAATCTGAATTTATACTATTTAATTAGATTATAAGCGAATTGGAATCTGAATCTGCTGAAGTGGACTGTCTGTATGGATTTGAATGATTATGTAAGCTCAGTGATTATTTTTTGTTCAATGTCACTGAATTAATAAAGTGAACTGAATTAATCCTTGTTCTATTTTATGATCATTCTACAGTATTTGACAAATATTGTTTTGTTTACAAAAGAATAAAGAATGCCAAAATACAATATATGAAGCTCTATAACGACTATGTTAAACCATTTATTGTTTCATTTTTCAGCTTTTCTTTTGTTCTCGTAAGAAACAAAACCTGCAGGTCTTACAGAAACGTTGCTGCAGTGATCTGAAGACAGAGGTTGTTTTTCTCTCTGTTGACTCGACCGGGGAACTCTTTGTCACAGCAATTTCTCTCCAGACGTAATGGACCGATTTTGTGTGGTTCCATGGTGAGTGCTGAGAAGAGTATTATGGAGCATCCTTTTAGGTGAACTTTTTCAAAGTCCGTTGTTTTTATTTCAAACAAGGATTTTCACGAACTTTAAAGGGGACCAATTATTGGTCCTATAATTTTTATGGTATGTCTGTGGGCTATCCAGACCATGTTCATTCAATTTAATACACAAAATAATTCTTAGATAATAAAATTTCCCCTTTCTAGTTCTGCCTTTTCTGACTTCCGTTCTGAACGAGCTGTTTATGATAATGAGCTCTGAAGGCCACGCCCTTCAAAAATCTGTTTACATTAACTCCGCCCTCCAAAGGGGACCCTGAGTCAGACCCAGAGGCAGAAGACGTGAAAAAATAATAGCAGTACTGTGAAAAAAATAAATTCAAAATTTTACATTACATTACATAAGAAATATATTTTTTCTCAGCAAAGAAATAATTGTTTTTACCGTGTTTTCTTGTAAAGTCCTTCGTGTGGGCTCGCTTCTGTGGCCGGCCGCCATTTTGGGCAGGGCAAATGAGGCGCTGACGCGTCGCGTAGGCCGCTGAGAAACATCCATAAGTTCACCCTCCATGTTAAAAACTCTTCGTCTGACTCTTCGAAAACAAGCAATAAGGCTGCAGAGTAACACACTGGCTGCTAACTGCTTAGTGCGAGCACCGCTTTTTTTTCACGGACCACATCCGGCGCTGACCGGATATGGTCCGTGAGCAGTCGTCCGGTTGATTTAAGAGCCCGTAAATAAGTTTTTTCGTTTTTACTGATAGATAATTAGTTATTAGCGGTACTGCATTTTAACAACAACGAAACATCGAACTCTAGGAGCCATTGTGCTGAGATGAACTCAGGAAAAACAACCGTGACGTCTTTTATACTGAAGTGGGTGGAGCCTCACCAGGGGTTGCTAGGTGAGGGGCTGGACTCAGGTTGGGGTGGGTTGTCCTACGGCTTGTGACATCACAAGCGCCAGGATTTGAAATCTAGACATTTAATATCCCTGAAAAATAAATATACTTAGAGTAAATATACCACTGGGTGCATTTTTTTGGTCCTAGGACTGTTTTTTTAAGAATTACATACCCAAAGTTGAGTAAAAAAACATTAAAAAGTGAATTTTGCATCTTTGGTCCCCTTTAACATTCAAACCCAAAGGTTGTTGAACAATTTATTAAAATTTAAAGTTTGAGGATTTGTGCAATCCTCACTGTATACTTTGTATGACTAAAAAACTGATTCTGTATTATAATTATTTTTTTTCTTATATTAGGGTGGCATAGTGGAATTAGCCTGTTAAACCTGAGCGGCAGGCTTTTAAGATGGGCTGATAGGCTGGATGAGTCTCCTCTTTAATATGGAGGATGGGGCATTTGTGGTTTTCAAAAATAATTTCAAATTTGGACTGGCTGACCACAGAACAGTTTTCCACTTTGCCTCAGTCCATTTTAAATGAGCTTTGGTGTTTCAAGATGGTGTTCACAGATGGCGTCTTCCTTGCATAGCAGAGCTTTAACCCACATTTGTGGATGGCACAGTGAACTTGAAAATGATTTGTGGAAGTGCGCCTGAGCCCATGCAGTGCTGTCCAGAACCGAATCGGACCAGGTTGCTGCTCGAGGGTCCAAAGAACACAAACATCCAGTACTAACTTCCACCCTGGTCCTTTGTGCATCATTTCTTCAGTCATCTTATGAACTGTAAATGATTAGATATTTAAAGTCCTCCTAATTTCCTATTAAGAAACATTATTCTCAAATTGCTCCACTCAGTCTAGTCAGTTGTTTTGCAGACTAGTAAACACCTGCCCATCTTTACTTCTGAAAGATTTAGCTTCTCCACTATGCCTTTTTATACTCAGTCCTCTTATTGGACCACTTTGTCAGAACATGCTCCTTGAGCTAGTTTTATTCATACCACTTACTGTCATAAAGATTTTTAAAAAAGTTGCTGAGACCAAACTTTAAATTACCTAATAGCTTTGTACAAAGTTGTACAATTTATTTATTTCAAAATGTGATGTTTGCTGTTATTTTGTGAATAGAATATGGGTTTATGAGATTTGCAAACCATTGCACGCTGTTTTTATTTGCTTTTTACACATTTCCCAGCTTTTTTTTCCAAATTTGAGTTTGCAGTAGTTAAATAAATCAGACAGAAACGTCCTAAAGAAAAAGCAGACGGAGCAGGAAAAAAAAGTTTTATTGCAGCAATGGTGAAAAGAGCTTGAATAAATGGACACCACACACACAACTGATCTTTTGTGCTAGCTGTGTTCAAATGATTGCGGTGGCCCATGGGGTGAGTAGGCTGGCCACCCCCTGGTTCATTCATTGTGCCTGGTGGTGATGAATAAAAAGAAATAAATAAACTACCGGTACTGCTGTTCTTCTCCACAGTGTAACTCCAACCCACTCAAACACCTTGAACCAAAAACATTAAAGTTGATGTCACTTCCTGTTTCATTCCAGTCCAGAAAGACACTCGTCTTAAAAACTACAAACTAAAAACATTCACTGTTCAAATCCCTCAGCGACGGGGACATCAGCGTAACACATGTTCTGATGGCTAAGTTTGACATCTTGAATTGTGTTGACCCGACTGACTTTGGCTGGTGGTTGCGGCCATCTTGAATTGAGTTGACTTTAAAAGTTATTCAGCTGTGGACGTCAAACCAAACGTGACTTTTTGAGTTTCATGGAAATTGCTCACTTGGAAAATGGTGGATTGTTCTCTTCAGGTCGAGGGTGAGGCTCTGCCTCAAGCGGAGGCGTTCAAGCATCTCAGGGTTTTGTTCACGAATGAGGGAAAAATGGAGCGTGAGATTGACAGACGCATTGGTGCAGCGTCTGCAGTATTGCGGACTCTGTACCAGTCCGTTGTGGTGAAGAGGGAGCTGAGCTGTAAGACAAAGCTCTCTATTCACCGGTCAGTCTACGTTCCCAACCTCACCTCTGGTCATGAACTTTGGGTAGTGACTGAAAGAACGAGATTGTGGATACAGGAGGTTGAAATGAGTTTCCTCTGCAGAGTAGCTGGACTCTCCCTTAGAGATAGGATGAAAAGTTCAGTTGTCCAGGAACGACTCGAAGTAGAACCGCTACAAAAGGAGCCAGTTGAGGTGGTTCAGGCGTCTGGTAAGGACAGTTCCTGGGCGCCTCCCTAGGAAGGTGCTTCAGGCGTGTCCGACTGGGAGAAGAACTCGGGTTGACCCAGAACACGCTGGAGAGACCATGTCTCTCGGTTGTTCTGGGAACACCATGGAGTCCTCCCGGAAGAGCTGGAAGAGGTGGCTGTGGAAAGAGATGTCTGGACCTCCCTGCTCAAGCTGCTGCCCCCGAGAACTGACTCTGGAACAAGATGATGGATGAATGAAACTGCTCAGTGATTTATGATAGGTATAGACAAATAAACACACACATGAGCACATCAATATGCCTTTCTTGATTTTGAGTGAGTGATAATTATTGTACAAAGATGAAGATGCAAGAGAGTCTTTTCCTTATTTCATATATGTGGCTATAAACATGTAGCATATTTTCCGCTCTATAAGTCGCACCCTTTTGCCTAATTTGCATGCCCTGCGACTTATAGAGCAGTGCAACATGTTTATGGGTCTTTTCCCATATTTTTAGACCAATTTTGGCTCATATATGACCGTTTTTCATTTTGGCAAAAAAATGGTGCAGTACCACTTTTGTCCGCTAGGGTACATGGACCGTTCCCACCTCATGTGTCCGACGGCAGCCTCCTCTGGTCGGACACACTCTGTCGCTGCCCGGCCTCCTGCTCTGGAGGTATGAACTACGAAACCAGATTTTGTTGAAACTTACAGAAAGTAATCACTAGATGGACATTTACAAACTGTTGCCTGTATGAGACATTTGACCTAAAATTCGATGTTTTAGCTTCGTAGAAGTGTTAGCTTATAGCTCCGTATTTACCGTAAATGGGTACTATTTATCTAAATAATTCATGAACTACAGGACAGATTTTTATCAAACTTACAGAAAGTAATTACTGGGTGGACATTTACAACATATTAGCTGTAGGAGATGTTTGAGCTAAAATTCGATTTATTTATAATTTATTTTCGCAGTGCGCGCGACGGTTTGGAAGACGTCAAAGCGAAACAATTTAAATCCAGCAGATTTGACCATTACCTGAATTTATTAAGGAACGGTTAAGCTCAGAAACACTTTTGCTATAATGTCAGCTAACAAATATATTTTTTAAAGTGTTTATCTTGCTAAATGTTAAAGAAAATACTGCAGTCCCACCCGTGCGGGTGCACCTAGCGAAACTACTTTTTGAATCCGGCTGATTTGACAATTACGTGCATTTATTAAGGAAAAGTTCAGCTAAGACACATCTTTGCTGTAATTTTAAGCAAACAAAAAATTGTTTTTAAGGTGCTAATCTTGTTAAAGTTCTTCCGTGTGGCAGCCATTTGCAGCAGGGCAAACCACCGGCCCACATTTCGGGTTGTCAGCGGTGACGCGTAATAGATGCGACTTATAGAGAGGTGCAACATGTTTATGGATTTTTCCAAATTATTGCCAATAATTAGACAATGCGACTTATAGAGAGGTGCAAATTATAGAGCGGAAAATACGGTAAACGGGAACATTCGTCTGATTTCAGGTCAGTTTATTTATGTTAGTTTTTAGTTGTGAAAGATGAACTTTATTTTGGCTCTATGGAGGAACGAACACTCAAACTGTGTTTTTACAGTACATTGATCTGGATTACGTCTACAGAGATGCCCCCCACCCCCCCTCCACACAGACATGCCAACAGTTTAGGAAACGCTTTTTATTCAGTCCCAGAGGGCTCAGCTTGACCTTCAATGTAACCCCAATTAAAGCAGAAATGGGTTCTACTTTATGGAGTGAAAATGCAGGAAAAGTCAGATTTGGAAAGCGGATTGTGTCTCTGGCATGACGAACGATCTTTGGTCAACCGGCGTGAGGTCTAAACTCTGTCCCCAGATGTGGCCGCTGACATGAATGGACTCGTGAATTCCCACGATGACCAGTGGGCGATGAGTGAGATTAAGAGTGACGAAGAGAGTGCAAAGGTGTTTCTGTGTGATCCGCCTGATCAGAAGCAGTAACAGCTGTGGACTCCCGTGTCCCTCCTACGTCTCCATTTTGTTGTCTCAGCCCACCTCTCTCTGTGTTTCTCCTTCATCTTCTCCTTTCCATTCTCCCTCTTCAACGTCTCTGCCTGCTCCCCTTGGCTCGCCTCCCTCTCGAACAGCATCTGTCTAATTCAGCGATTCGCCTGTGGTTAGCGGCAGTATGGTTTTTATGATCACCTTCTGCGTACGCACTGACCTTGGACATTATTCACTAACAATGGATGGAGCTGTCCACACCGGGGAGCGCTGCAACTGCTGTGGGCCTTTGCAATTGTGTGAGTGAGTGTATGTGTCTGTGTTTGTGTAGAGAAGAGAGTGGGTGGCGGTAAGAGCGAGCGTACCAATTTAAAATGTGAACATTGGAGAGAGAATATGAACCAGAGGGAGTGTTGTTCCATTTGGGGTGGGATAATGAAGTGTGTGAGTGTGTGTGTGAGTGTGCACAAGACCTTTTTAGTTCTATAAAGGGTGTAAAAATTTTCAGTTAATCTACACTTAACTGGCCAGAAAAAAAAGTTTATTTGAGCCATTAGATTAAAAATAACGTTACACAGAGAGAAAACTAGAAACATGAAGACAATCCTGTTCAAACTTTATTACTGGTTAGGTAATATGGAGCCAAGATGGTGTAGTGGCAGGGCTTCCGACTTGGGACCCGAAGGACGCGGGTTCGCACCCCGGCCACTACACACCTTGGGGTGTCTATGAGTGCACACCTAATTTTCCAGCTCCCCGGGCGCTTTCTATGGCTGCTCACTGCACCACCTGGTGGTGGTTGGGTTAAATGCAGAGACGAATTTCGTCTGTGTATGGGAAACATACACAGATGACAGAAAAGGGCATTATTATTATATTAATAATAATAATAATAATAAATAATATTAATAATAATAATAATAATAATAATTATAATTATAATGACAATAATCATAAATTTAACTCTCATAGGAGTTTTGTGAATGTTGAGTTTAAAAACAGCTCATGGGGTCAGCAACTCATGCCAGACTTTTAAAACCATAATTCAAGTTCAAGTTTCTTTATTGTTGATCCACCACATGTGGTACATAAAGTGGAACAACATTGTGTAGGGTCCCAGTTACATCCATATGTAGCAAAATATAAAGTATAAAAAGAAACTGTAAATAAGGATCTAAGATATTCAGCAAATATTAGACTTATATAAACTATAATATACTTAATAAGTAAGTAAAATGTAACAAATACCACAGCTGTGGTAATTTTAGTCAACACCTAACATGTAATATTGCAACATGTCATGCTCAGAGTACGTATATATTATGATTGACTCCCAGCTACTAACAAACCAGATTTATGCTCCATCCATCCATCATCTTAACCTGCTTCTTTCTTTTTGGGTCACGGGGGTCACTGGCGCCCATATCCAGCTATCACAATGCAAGAGGTGGGGGACACCCTGGACAGGTCTCCAGTCCATCCCAGAGACACATAGAAACAAACGAGACAAACAGTCTTTCACTCTCCCTCTCTCACCTAGAATCAAGTTAGAGTCACCAATCAGTCTAACATGCATGTTTTTGGTCTGTGGAGGAAAACAGAGTACCTGGAGAAAACCCACGCATGCATGGAGAGAACATGCAAACTCCACCCAGAAAGGTCCCAGGCTGGGATTGGAACCGACGACCTTCTCACTGAGAGGCAACAGCTCTACCAGTTGCGCAATCATGTCGCCATTTCTGCTTTATATCTGTCTTTTTTTTTTTTTTGAGTTATGACATTTTTATATTGACTGATTTGTACTAACTTTGGCAGCTATCTTGAATTGGATTGACTCAAAAAGGAAATCTTTTATAGATGTTTGGTGTGTAATTATTCTCCGCAAGTTTCACTAAAATCAATCCAGTGTTTCGTTTAATATTTTGCTAACAGACAAAAATGTACTATACCTGTAATGGGCAGTGGGGAAGTTTTAAACAAAGCTCTCATGTAAATTGTACCACTTGAAGTATTAAATTTTAGCTCAATGCTTGTAAAATTGCCTAAATTTTGACAATTTTTGTGTTTACCAAGGTTGGTTAGCTGTAGCGGCCATGTTGAATCGGACTGACTCCTAAGGTTAATCCCCTCTTGAGTTTCATTAAAACATTTAAGTGATTCATGAGACATTTTGTTAACAATCCAGACAAACAAACACACTCAGACACAAGCAAAAACACTATCGCTCTGTCTTTGTGCGATAACTTATGAATGAAAAAGGGATGGATGCTTAAAAAGCAGACGCAGGTTTCTTATTGCTTTTGTGTAATAAAAAGTATGATTTTTTTTTTGTTTAGTTGCATTTAAATAAGGAAGTTGAGACTGGGTCATAGAGTTGAACAGCTTCACCTCTTTGGTTTTACTCTCCGTCTCTGTCTGTCTGTGCCGGGGATTATGGTTTAGAGGAATCACTATCAGTGGCGCTCTGGGAAGGAGGCCATCTTTGTAGCATTAGGGCGGATAAAGTCCTGTAATCCTTCATTCTTGTTGTGCTAAAGCTGCAAAAATAGATACAAAAGTGTAACCATTTCACCCTGCCCAGAGAGGCACATGCACACCAGGGTTGCACAAGTCCCCTCTTCATAATGTAGCAGGATGGCTATTACACATACACTTGCAAAGTGTTGTGAATGCAGGCACCAGTGGAGGGTACATTAAATATGGGGGCATGCTACTTCTGGGTCATTTCAAGGTGTTTGCCATTTGATCATTGTTCACTCAGTTTTACCTGTGCAGTATCTAAAGAAAGGGTACGGTCGATCATCCAGGTAAATAAATCACACAAAAGTTAAATCATGTCATCTGGACAGATTCATTTTAACCATTTTTGACTAGGTTGTCTTCAGGCTTGTTTTAAGAGTAGCAAGCGGCCATTATGCATATAACATTTGATTTTTATGCACTAATACCGTATTTGTCGGTCTATAACACACTCCCGTGTATAACACGCTTTGACCAATTATTGCCAATAAACAAGAAAAAAACGTAAATAATATGCTTCGGTGTTTATCACGCGCTGACGTCACCGCCGACATAACCCGTCATCCACCGATGACGTTACGCGTCACCGCTGAGACAACCCGGAAATGTGGTCCATTGTGCAGCGCGAGCTGAATTTAATTAACATTAAACTACCGCACAGAAACGCCTAAAA
>JBBPBX010070531.1:7033-18565 GCA_038048925.1 Garcialebias charrua | reverse complement strand
TAAGATCTGTAATATTAAATATAAGATCTGTAATATTAAATATAAGATCTGTAATATAAGATCTGTAATATAAGATCTGTAATATTAAATATAAGATCTGTAATATTAAATATAAGATCTGTAATATTAAATATAAGATCTGTAATATAAGATCTGTAATATTAAATATAAGATCTGTAATATTAAATATAAGATCTGTAATATTAAATATAAGATCTGTAATATAAGATCTGTAATATTAAATATAAGATCGGTAATATTAAATATAAGATCTGTAATATTAAATATAAGATATGTAATATAAGATCTGTAATATAAGATCTGTAATATAATTATGTAATATAAGATCTGTAATATAAGATATGTAATATAAGATATGTAATATAAGATATGTAATATAAGATCTGTAAGATAAGATCTGTAAGATAAGATCTGTAATATAAGATCTGTAATATAAGATCTGTAAGATAAGATCTGTAAGATAAGATCTGTAAGATAAGATCTGTAATATAAGATCTGTAATATAAGATCTGTAATATAAGATCTGTAATATAAGATCTGTAATATAAGATCTGTAATATAAGATCTGTAATATAAGATCTGTAATATAAGATCTGTAATATAAGATATGTAAGATAAGATCTGTAAGATAAGATCTGTAATATAAGATCTGTAAGATAAGATCTGTAAGATAAGATCTGTAATATAAGATCTGTAATATAAGATCTGTAATATAAGATCTGTAAGATAAGATCTGTAATATAAGATCTGTAATATAAGATCTGTAATATAAGATCTGTAATATAAGATCTGTAATATAAGATCTGTAATATAAGATCTGTAATATAAGATCTGTAATATAAGATCTGTAATATAAGATCTGTAATATAAGATCTGTAAGATAAGATCTGTAAGATAAGATCTGTAATATAAGATCTGTAATATAAGATCTGTAATATAAGATCTGTAATATAAGATCTGTAATATAAGATCTGTAATATAAGATCTGTAATATAAGATCTGTAATATAAGATCTGTAATATAAGATCTGTAAGATAAGATCTGTAATATAAGATCTGTAATATAAGATATGTAATATAAGATCTGTAATATAAGATCTGTAATATAAGATCTGTAATATAAGATCTGTAATATAAGATCTGTAAGATAAGATCTGTAATATAAGATCTGTAATATAAGATATGTAATATAAGATATGTAATATAAGATCTGTAATATAAGATCTGTAATATAAGATCTGTAATATAAGATGGAGCTAGGTTGTTGAGAGCTTTGTAGGTTAGAAGTAAGATTTTGAATTCAGTTCTGGATTTGACAGGGAGCCAGTGGAGAGAAGTTAAAACTGGAGAGATGTGATCTCTCCCAGTAACTCCAGTTAAGACTCTGGCAGAAAAGGTCCAACCATCAAGTTCTGCTGACGGTCCGATCGTACCGTAGCATGTTCGTTGTTATCTCTGGTTCTGCTGCTTGTTTTTATGAATATCAGCTGTTTGGTTTTAATTAGGTCTATTAGCAGACGTGGGCTGAATCGACTGTTTGTTTTTCCAACAGCTCAGCAGAACCAGCAGAACCTTTGCGTGACCTTTGGATGATCCAAGCTGCTCCCTGTAGACCCGGGTTTGGACTCCTAAGGTCCAAGAACAAACAGAACCGACTTATTCAGGAAGTAATTTTGTTATTTTCCCTGTAAATGAAGATAATCACCGTGTTTGACATCTTGAGAGAATAAAATGAACATTGTGTGTTTTATCAGTGAACTGCCTTTTTTATGGAAGATGATGAAACACCACAGCTGGTCCATGGAGGACTCACACCTTTCAACACTTTTGAGTCATGCAGTGCACTGACAGACCAAAAATATAACTCCTTTATTTTTATAAATTCATTAAGAATAAAAGCTGAAATATTGCATTTGATGTTCTTTGAGTTTCATGTTTCGTCTGATTATTGCTGTGCTGGTTCTGCTCCTGGACTGGACTCCATGGAGTGAATTGGACTGATAACAGAAAGGCTCACACCTCCCTAAGATGACCTCGCAGCTAAAAACCAAAGCAGGAGTTCAAAAGGAGCAGCCAACACCTTTCCCACAGTGAAGCACGGTGGTGGAAGCATCATAATGGTTTTCTTCTGCTTAATGGAGGAACAAACAGATACTCTCAATAAAAACCAGTTCCATGGAGCTCTGGACCTTCAGACCGGATCGAAGGTTCCACTTCAAAATGAAAATGACCCAAAAGAGCTCAGAGGAACCGACTTGGTGGGGGCTCAGGAACCACTCTGTGGTCAGTCAGGAATCAGACTTGGACTTGGAGAGACTGGGAAATGTCTCCACCAGTGTCTCCAGCCAACTGGACTGAATTTGAGAGGACTTACAAAATAAAAAAAAGAAATCTTAAGGGTTGAAAACTTGTTGCAATAAATCCCAGAAGACTTGAGACTAGAACTGCTGCCAAGTCGCTTCGACTCAGTTCTACGTACAGAATACTTTTATAAATGTACCAAACTTTGAGAAGCAATGACCAGACTGTAAAAACAGAAACTGAAGGGGTCTGAAGACGTGGTGTTCGAGGAGCACCTTACAACGGTTTCTGTTTGTGGGGATTTCAGTCCACGCCACAGTTCAGCTGGAGACGTAGAGCCAGAAATATAAAACACTGTCACGGCAGCAAAACTGCAAACAACTTCATCTCAAGCAGCACAAGAAGTACCGGACGTGACAAAAAACAACGATGCTCGACTGAGGAAGGATGGAGAACTGAAGGACTGCAGCGGTGTCTGGTGAAGCTGGAGACCGGCGCAGCAAGCTGTCTGTAAAGAGACGGAAGGAGAGGAGGCTGCTGGCACAGAGGGAAACAACCGGACAAAAACGATGAACCAAACAACCGGAAAACAACCGGAAAACTAACACAGATTGTGACAGTTCACAGGGATGCCGTGGCACTTTTCTTAAATATTTCATGTAAAAATCAAATGAATCAGTTTCTCTCAGAGCAAATGGAAAGTTTCCTCTGGCTTTAAACTCCTTTTTATTCAGTGTAAAACTCAATATTAGGGGTGGGACCGATTCAATCCAGTATCGGTATTGGTATCCGATACAGCATAATTTAAGTATTGGATTTTCAGATCCAACCTGCCGATATTTCCGATCCGTCTTCAAAGAGCACGTGTGTTCCAGCATATTCTGAGACTACTGTTTTAACATTGTGTGAGTTAAACCCAATGAAGACACTCTGGGCCTCACAACAGGAAACACACAAACTTTAATAGCACACAAGAGGCAGGTCTATATATCACTGATGTCCTTCTCCCTCATGGTGCAACTGGAAAACTGAAAAACCGCTAAGCATTATGGGAAAGACAACACAGTCCACTTCCCTTAACCACTACGGGAGTGGATTTTGTTGTCTTTCCCATAATGCTTAGCTGTATTTTTGTTTTCCAGCTGCACCATGAGTGAGAAGGACGTCTTTGATATAGACCTGCCTCTTGTGTACTATTAAAGTTTGGGTGTTTCCTGTTGTGAGGCCCAGAGTGTCTTCATTGGGTTTAATTCACACAATGTTAAGACAGTAGTCTCAGTTCAAAAAATTAATTATTACTGCCTCATATACCTGAAGCGTATCGGATCAGAAAGTATCGGTATCGGTCGATACCCAGATTTAAGTATCGTATCAGAAGTAAGAAATGTGGATCGTGTATCCCTACTCAATATTTTGACCCAGGTTTCATGTCAAACGCTCGGGCTTCTCTGCAGCACTGAGCCCATCAGAGGTTCAGAAAGTCTTTCTGTTTCACTGAACTGAGGTCAGGGCTACACAGAAACAGCTTTCTGCTCTCCGCCTGACAGGACATCAGCGGGGCTTTAGTTCCAGAACAGTTTGTGGGTTTAAAACCAGCAGCGAGCCTTTTCTTTAGAGAATAATCAAATGTTCCCATTCTTTTTATTTTTGTTTGCTTTCAAGATCTCAAATTGAAAAGATTAAAATACAACCCTGAAAACAAATCATTCAGAACACAGATATAAACACATGTCAGTGGTGCAGCTGTTGTCTCACAGCTGGATCATCTGAGGTTTGATTCCTGCAAGCTCGAACCCTTTCAACTTGACATGTTCTCCTCCTGAATGTGTGAGTTTTCTCTGGATACATCAGTGTTCTACAATCCAGAAACAGGTGAACTGGTGCTATGTGCCCACTGGTGAGTGTGAATGGTTGTTGGTCTCTGTGATGGACCAGTGAACTGTTTGTCTCTTATCCAATGACCCCTGGAGAGAGACACCAGCTCCATGTAAAGAAAGTTTAAGGAAAATGAATCAACGGATGGATGGATGAATGATGGATGGATGGTCAGATGGATGGACAGATGATACCTCATAAACACAGACCTTGTTGTTTGATAGACATGAGGCCTGTTGTTGGTTAGCATGAGACCAGGGTGGTTGTACCATCCAGTTTCCTTGCATGTGAGGGTACAGACAGGAGTACAGATGTGGCAGTGGTCCCATGTTTGAACCAATGCGTGTTAGAGGGCGTCTTCATCTGCCTAACACAAACCACCACCCCAAGGGAGGATAGTCATACTGTGCACCAAGCATCACTGACCTGCTGAGATCTGCACCTGCCATCCAGACACAGGGGCCGGACGTATTAGTCATATAATAATAATAATGTCACATTTTTGTCATCTGTGTATGTTTCCATACAAGACGAAATTTGACTCTGCATTTAACCCAATCACCACCAGGTGGGGCAGTGGGCAGCTATAGAAAGCGTGCCGGGGAGCAATTGGGATGAGGTGTGCTGCTCAAACACACCACAAGTTATGCCGTGACTGGGGTTTGAACCTGGGTCCTTCGGGTCCCAAGTCGGTTCCCTGCCACTACACCATCTTGGCCCCATATGATCACTCATTTAGAATCCTGTGTATGTAGTCTGCCATCATCACCAGAGCAAAGACAGTGGAGCGGTGGTATGGACTGGTGGTGTTAGAGAAGTTTTGCCTTACCCAATGGTGTTAGGATGGCAGTGAGAAGGGGGCCAACCCCACCAATGCTGTGAGGAGACACACCAACACCACTCCTGGCATGTTGCTGAAGCAGGAGGTTAAAGTTCAGCAGGAGGTTAGAGTTCAGCAGGAGGTTAGAGTTCAGCAGGAGGTTAGAGTTCAGCAGGAGGTTAGAGTTCAGCAGGAGGTTAGAGTTCAGCAGGAGGTTAAAGTTCAGCTTACCTTTGTTGTTTGTTCAGGGCCTTCAGGCACACGGTAACTTCAGCGATGTCTTATCCCTCCAGAGACAACACCTGTCCACACAAGATGTACGTCTACAGACTGACGGCATCTTGTTGAGGTCTAACTATGGAGGTTCACCACCAAATCAAAGATGCCTGGGATCCATTCAAACCTGGAACTGATCTGCTGGATCTTCAGGTCCAGTTCCAACAGCTGTAGGACTTGCTCTGAAACAAACACCTGCTTGTATCAGCGCAGATCACTCGTTTCTCTTTTAGCACCACGTCTTGTCTTTATGAGCGCTAGTTGTGTTTATGTCTTCCTTCTGTTTCCGTTGTGTCGTTCCTTTGCTAGTTTTCCGCAGGTTGAGTTTTCATCTTTTTCTACCCCTCTCTCTCTTTCCTCTCCTTCTTGCAGAACCTGAGATGGATGCTAACTGGCTTTTGATGCATTTTTAATGTCTAGCCACCCAAACCTCAGTTTGTCAGTACCGTGCCATCACCGCGCTCCTGGGGAATGTTTCTGTGTGTGTGCCTCTGTTTGCGAATGCAATTACCGGTAGGTGTGTGAACATTTGTGGGCGACAGGAAGTCAATTTGTACTCATCTTTTCACGCTTTGGTCCCGGCGGATTCCTTAATGGACGAAATGGAGCACGGAAAAACAACGAGATGAGACGGCCTTTCATTCACGACTGAAAGTTGTTTTTCTTTTGTCTTTTTCCAGAAGAGCTCAAACTATTTGAAGGTGGCTGCACTTTGTTAAATCAACTCAGAGTTACGGCAGAAAACTTTGTCACATGTTTTTGTGTTTCATTACACTCTGAGTCCAACATATCATTAAAAGATTTCATTTAAAAAGTCTCTAAATGAAGTTTGGAGAAATATTCTCATTTCTCTTCAAGGGTAAAAGAGCCACCTCCTCGAATGTTAGTGACAAAAGTATTCAGCCCCTTGGAGCTCTTTCTGTTTTGTTGCCTTAAAACTGGGAACACAGCCAGGGAGACCTCATCCTCAATAATGAGGGCGTTGCTTCGGTCAGTTGTGGTGAGTTGAAAAGCAAAGCTCTGGATTTCCTGGTCTGTCTACGTTCCAACCCTCACCTGTCAACATGAGGTTTGGATCAGGACTGAGAGAACCAGATGTTGCATACAACCAGCCGAAAGGAGCTTCCTTTGACGGGTGGGGGGTCTCAGCGTTAGAAACAAGAGGAGAAGCTTCATCATCCAGAGGAGAGATGCTGCTCCTCTGCATCAAAAGGAGTCAGGTAAGGAGGTCCATTTGATCTGGATGCCTCTCTTTGGAGAAGTTAGGATCATGTCCCACCAAGAGATCTAGAACTCTCTGGAGGGAACTGGGAGCACTTCGGTGTCCCCCAGGAGGAGCTGGACCTGACCACACAGGTGTGCAAGAAGCTGGACATGCAGAATCAAATTTAACATTCAATACATTTCTAGGTTTTAAGGAAACAAAACTGAGAGATGTCCAACAGGATGAAAATTTAAATTCACGTCTTTTAGGTCGGGAGTCAGTTTTTGCCTCCAGCGGATGAGTTTAAGATCTGAGAAAGAACAAACTCCTTCTGAGGTTTAAAGTGAAAACTTTAGGCTCTTTGCAATGATGATCGTTTGATTTAATCACAAAACACCAACTTCTATCCACCATTTAGACTCAATTACTTCATTTTCTGAAACAAAGAAACATCAACCAGCAGCACTTCTTGTTTTTTCCATTAACTGGCACAAATCTGTAAAGTTTGAAGGACTTTTCGATGATTTTGTGTATTTGAATCTTTTACTTTGTGTTTCGTTTGACTCTCTCATACATCCCAAGTGACAGATAGTTTATTCAGGATCAGGATGTGTGTTTAAATCCAGCTCTAATGTTTGTAACATGATGTTAAATATATTCACCTCCAACTGAGCAGGCTGATGAAGACACAGAGTCAGGCGTACAAAGAGACAGTGATTTATTTACACGTGAGGGAAATGTCCTGTGCTGGAAGGAAACGGGGACAAGGCGAGTCCTCGTCATTTTCTGAATTCTTGAAAAGTGGATATGGTTTTTATAGGCAGTCTTTCTTATTTGGGGTTTTGTTGGAGAGGAGGGTGAAAACGAGGTTTCCAGTGGAGGGAAAAGTCAGAGTCAGAGATTCTTTATTGCCATTCGCACCACATGTGGTACACGTGGTGGAATGAAATTGTGTACACAGGGTCCCAGTTACATCCAACTAAAGTATAAATTGTAAAGAAAAACAGTAATAAGATCTAAGACAGTGGTTCACAACCTATTTTTCTCAAAGACCCCCCTTCTTAGCCAATTTGAGACCCCCCCCCCAATCCTTTGCTACTCCCCTCTCCCAAAAGACTCATTAAGATTAATCTCATTATCAAAGTGATAAAATAATAAAGTAAATATTATAAGCAATATTATAAGTAACAGTAATATCAGTAAATATGGAATAAAGTCAATAAAAGAAAAAGTAAATAATTACAAACTTATTTGTAAAAGGTAGTTTGCGACAGAAATAACTACAAGAACACAGTTTAGAGAATTACTCAAATAACTTCTTTAAAATCTAACCACAGAGTAATTTTAAAAACAGTCTTAAAAAATTGTAGTTTTGTCACAATATCAAACTCTGGGCATGAACACACAGCTCTAACAAAAACAAAGTCTAATGTGTGTATGCATACATTACCTGCATGCATACATACATACATACATACATGTATGTACTCATACATACACATATAGATATACATATACTTTGTTCATACACATAAATATGTATAATGCAACAGAAAAAAAGAGTTAAAAGAGCAGAAGGCTTTTTACCTGAAAGTTATATTGTCTGGAATTTGATTTTTTGCAAATTTAATAAATGTCTTATGTGACAGATAGTTTTTTGAGACATCTCAGTTTGGCAAAACATTTAATTCTGATCTGAATAAAGAGGTAATGACTAACCCTAGGACCAAGACCAAAGTTTATTCCTGCCACCCTAAAACAACTTTAATGACAAAATAATAATTACAGATGGCACAGTAGGTTTGCCTTATTTCTGATTTTCTCTTACTTTTTATTGTTGGATGTAACTGGGACCCTGTGCACATAATTTTGTTCCACCACATGTACCACATGAGACGTGAATGACAAATAAATCTGACTCTGACTGAGACCTAGATCTTTGACCTAGATCTTAGAAAGCCGTCGCAGGGTTCATATCAATGTGGTCTTATTTTCATAGTTTTTATGATTCCTCTCTTATTTTCAGAATCAGATGTAAAAATCGTGTCTACCAAAACGATCAAATTATTATAAGAACTTTGTTGAAACAATCCAGAACTCTGGTGTCGTTAAACTGGACCAAAGAGACAGAAGTGAACAAATGTGTTTATCAGACATCAAGAAAATCATAACATTATTATAAAAATAATAAAATCATAACCAGATCTGTGGCAGACGTGTTTATTTTTCAGACATTCATACGTTGGCTGCAGATTAATTTTCATCTGATTATGAGCAGAAACATTTCCAGTGGATAGTTCTCTTCTTGTGTTTGTCTCTTTTTATCTTTTGTTTGCAAGACAAGAAGCAGTTCTGGTCTAAAATAAACCATCTGACCACAGTGTCTACTCTCCTCCTCCTGGAGCGGCCATCTTGAACAGTTCTTCTTTAGGACGTCTCACAGATCTGTGAACTGAAACTTCTTCTGACTCGACAGCGCCACTCGGTGTTGAATAAATGAGTCATACATGTTGTGTAGAAACGTCTTCCAGTCGTCTTTTAATCGTTTTCCTCTCTTGTTTGTGACACAGAAGAGTTCTTCTTTAAACCAGTGCCCTCGGGAAGACGTCCTCCAGGTCCGACCCTCACAGATGCTGCTTCCACTCTTTGAGGAGTCTTTCAGTTCAACAGCTCGTCTCTCATCGTGTCATTCTTCATCTAATCCTCGAGTGTCTCCACCTCCTCTTCTATGTTGGCATGTAGAAACTGCTTCCTTCTCCTCAGTTGTTATTTTGGCTCCCCATGTTGCGTTTCTTTCTCCTTCCTCCCGTCTCCTCCATCGTAGTCTTCTTCACACATCAGTGGCGTTCAGGTGAGCGGACATTGCGTCCTGCGTTTCCAGGACTATTTTCTTAGCCCTTCCCCCGGCGCCACCTCTTCCTCCTCCCCCGCCAAGGGGGTGAATACTGTCCACTCTCCCTCTCTCCCTCTGACACCTAAAGACAGCGAGGAAGGCAGCGCGGTAGTTGCGGTTCATCCAGCCATACAGCAGTGGATTGGCGAAGGTGGAGCACATGGCGATCACGTGGAAAAGGGTGTACAGCAGGTGGAAGTCGCGCATGTCCAGCACTGTGCTGTCGATGTCCGTGGCCAGCTGGAAGGCGTGGAAGGGGAGCCAGCTGACAGCGAACACCACCACCATGGTCACCAGCATCTTGGTGGTCTTGCGGCGCCGGCGGTGCCGCTCCGAGCTGGCACTGCTGTTGCCACCGTTCTCTGCCGGGCGGACGTGACCGCGGAGTTTGGACCAGATGCGAGCATAGGCAAAGGAAATGATGGACAGCGGTAGGAAGTACTGCAGGATCAGCATGGATATGCTGTAGAGGGTGCCGTCTGTGTTTTTACCGGGCCACTTCTCTGCACAAACCTGTGACGAGACAGAACGAGACACTTGCTTTAGTTAGAGGGTTAAAGGTGAAACCACAGCAGCAAACCATCTTTCTGTGACAACTACCTACAATGATGGTGGTAGAACGCTGATGACACAAGCCGAGCTACAGAATGTGTTGTTAGGTAACACTTATGGAGTAAAGCAAGATGTCTGTGAACCTCCGCTCAAAACTCTGCCCCTTTTTTGGGTGAAAACTTTGTAAATGAGTTCTCATGACTCACTGAGACTACCTTTTATATACCTTTTAATATAAAAAAAAAAATTTTCTCGCTCTCGGCAGGGACTGGTCGCATCTCCTTTTGCTCCTACATCTCCCTGCATTCCCTCCCCCGCTTCTGCATTTGTCTCGTCTATAACTCTTCAGCGCTCGCTCGAACCAATTTGGAATGGAATTATGTGCGTGGACTGTCTTCTGGGCTATTTCACTTATCGATTCTATCGATAACAAAAATTTCTGCGAAGCGCACTGGCCAGGGAGAGCCAGGGCGCCCTATCGACACGCAGGCGGTGAGCTACATTATGGACTCTATGAGCAGGCTAATGCAGCTGTCCGCTCTTTCTGTCGGGGACGTGGAATCTCTGTGATTTATTGGGACACTGGTGGCTCATGCCACTGAAGGCTGAGGGGGACCGCCGCGATCGGCGTGATGGCGAGACCTCCGCTCAGCGAAAATGCTTTGATCCAGGCTATGAAGGACCTTCCCAGCTGTTGTGTGAGCTGAGTCACACGGTGAGAGAAGCGGTGGTTGCCGCGGACCTGCGGTGTGAACTGTGGACTCGTTTACAGCCGCTCGGATTCAAACAGGGCACATACGGAGGATCTTTTAGCTCGGAACCTGACACGAATTCGGCGATTTGGACCCAGAAAACAGAACCTGGACTTAAAGACTGCAGTAAAAAGAACACTGTGGTCTGACTGAAAAATAAAGCAACTAATCTAATCTGGCCTCTGGCCTTGGACTGTTGAAGGCTACAAATCTTCTCCTGAGCTGGGAGCTGAAGGAACCCGCTGCCCTCCCACCCCTCCCCCCAGAGGTTTCTGTGTGCGTTCTTGGTTTGAGCCGAGCTCTGAGACCAGCGAACTGTTTCTTATCTAGAATTGTTACACACAGACTGTTCCTCCCGCCCTGCCGTCATAAATGCATCTTGTCCTGTCTAAATGTGCTAAGCTGGTAGAGTTTTTTTGGACTTTATCATGGAGTGTCTATTGCAAACTGTGATAGATTCTTTTTTTTGAATACCACGTTCTTACCTACGGTGTTTTCTTTCCCTTTTCCATATCTGATTTGCTCGTCATCCCATGATGGATGAGAGATGGCCGCGCTGAAGAACATGTCATGTGTATATCATGTTGTCATGTGTATATCATGTATGTGTTTGGAATTGCAGCAGCTTTACAATTCTCATCTAAACCTCCTCTGGATGACTGTGTATACATGATCACGTTGTATTAGTGAGAACTGGTGCAATGTCAATAAAGTATCTTGTATCTTGTATCTTGTATCTTGTATCTTATAAATGAAGGGTGAATGAAAAACAAAACAATCCAGACTGGAAGTAAATGAAACTCTCAACGTGTTTGCTTTGTAAAGAATTTATATATATA
>JBBPBX010070530.1:0-18565 GCA_038048925.1 Garcialebias charrua | reverse complement strand
TATAAAACTTTTTTTTTTATATCAGAGTATTGGTCTACTCAAAAATGGATATCTGATTACAGTTCAAGACAAGTAAATAAAAAACATAAATAACTCTGGGGCTAATAAGTTATCTGTTTTTTTATAAATAAATACTGTAATTGTATTTTATATCCTTCCTGCCTTTAGCTGCACCTTGAGTACCATTTGATCTTTATGAACAGAATGGAAATATATTTATTTCTTTTAATGATTTCCTTGCTGCAGGCCAATCTGACAGAAACTTTTGGAACTACGTTGAATAGTCAGTTCGGCTCACTGTACTGTGTGATAACTAAGATTAATTTGAATGTACAGTATGTGTGATTGAATTAGTTCATATCTTTCTTAGTTCATAGCTTAGATCTTATTACTGTTTTTATTTATTTTTTACATGTAATTGTTGGATGTAACTGGGACCCATTCCACCACATGTACCACATGTGGTGTGAATGACAAATAAAGAAATTGAAATGATTTTTCTTAAAATAGGAGGTTTCAGGACTGAAGTGTTATTCTCTCTAAGATGAATAACTCTCCAAAACTGAGCCTTGACATTTTGTGTTCTTGTCTTCTGGTCAAGTTGTTACAATATTGCTGTTTGCCACCATTACACTGCATGTCAAAGGACTAACTGATGGAGATATTGTTCCAATAAGAATTGTTCTCTATTTATTTAGTCTATCTCAATAGTTGACAGTAAAGAGATTTAAATTATATTATTAAAAATAAATCTGATGCTTTAATGTTTTTAGGCACCACAAAATCATTTGTTTACTTTCTTCTGTTTACAGTCCTGGCACACCCATGGTCCGTCCATCACCGCTGTCATTTCTAGTGAAGGGAAAAATTAGTGCAAAAAAAAAAAAGAGATTAATTTAAAGGTTCCTTTCAGCTCATCCTTAAATATCTGTTTTTTGCATAGATAGCAATACAGTATCTGGATAATTTTCAGAACTACTTCATCCGTTGTCTTAAAATTATATTGAAGCCATATAGAAATAAGTACCGGTAACTGAAAGATAGCACTCCTTTTCAGACGCACAAGTGCACCTCGGCACGGAGAGCCCTATCTCTTTGTGGACAGTGCTGAAGATGGTAAGAACAGACTGCATCCAAAAAACAATTAATTTTTTTACTCTGAGTAGTTTGCTTTATTGTTTATGTTTATGTTTATTAAATTTGTTCATTTTTTTTACAAAAGAAACAATACAAGACAATCCCATTAATGATACGTACACAATGTAAAAAAAATGAAAGGTAGCAGAAAGAAGAATAAATCTTATTATATCTGCCCCTTTTTTCAAACAATCAGATTAAACAATAATAATCTTTCACCAGCAGTACAAAATGACTAACTCTTTCTAATTTTCTAATACTAATACTAATACATAACTAATAATTGATACAATACACATTACGCTAATTCATATATATTTTTTCAACAAATTCCTTTTGATCATTTTCTTAAATGTAAACAGTGACTTGGCATTTTTAACTACATTCTCCAAGCCATTCCATAATCTAATTCCCTGGATTGAGGTAGAACGTCCCTTCAAACTAGTTCTGAATTGTGGTTTTACAAACATCTCTGTCCCCTTAAGATTATAACAACTTTGTCTTTTAACAAAATTCATTTGGACATTTAAAGGTAATTCATTATTCTGAGCCCTATACATAATTGATAAAATATTATAATCAACCAAATCATGGAACTTCAATAATTTCAGTTGATAAAATAATGTACTGGATGGATGACAGTAATGTTTTCTAGTGATTAAGTTGTTTACTTGGTGGGGTAGCTTTAGTTTGCTTTGGACTACTCTGACTGACGAAGCCCTCTGGAGTGAGGGTGAAACGTTTCTAAGAAACTGTCCAGATGAACTGATTGAGAATGAGCGGATTTGATACCTGGACTATTGAGAATTAACTTTCTTGTCTTGAACCACTTTGGACATGTCTGCCTGCCTGGGAGGAGTCGACGAGGGACAAGCCCCCAGAAACCATCTTGGCTACAGCAAACTGGTTGGTCCACTTAAGTTGTTTACTTGGTGGGGTAGCTTCAGTTTGCTTTGGACTACTCTGACTGACGAAGCCCTCTGGAGTGAGGGTGAAACGTTTCTACTAAAAAGAAACTGTCCAGATGAACTGATTGAGAATGAGCGGATTTGATACCTGGACTATTGAGAATTAACTTTCTTTTCTAGTGATAATTCTTACAGCTCTTTTCTGTAATACAAAAATAGGCTTTGTGATTGTTTTACACGCTTTCCCCCAAACATCAATACAATAGATTAAGTGTGGAACAATGATTGTGTTATACAACAAATACAGAGCTTTATCATTCAATAGGTCTCTGACCTTGTATAGTACTGCAATCGATTTAGCTATTTTTATTCTTACAGAATTTATGTGTTGTTTCCATGTCAGTTTGTCATCAATAATAACACCCAAAAACTTCACCTCACTCACTCTACAAATCTCAACACCCTCAATTTTGAGTGGAACATCAACAGTTTTCTTTTTATTACTGAATATCATGTAATTAGTTTTTTCTAGATTTAATGATAATTTATTGATTTTAAACCAAGTTTGTATTTTGGTAAATTCTGTCTTTATCAATTCCAACATTTGTTCTATATCTTCACCTAAACAGAAAAATGTGGTATCATCAGCAAAAAGTATACATTTAAGGAGTCCTGACACATTTACCAAGTCATTCACATATAAAATAAATAGCTTTGGTCCAAGCACAGAGCCCTGGGGAACTCCACATGTGATATTACAGAGGTCAGATCTTACATCATTTATTTGTACAAATTGTTTCCTATCTTTCAAATAGCTAGATACCCACTGTAATGCTGGTCCTCTAATACCATATTTGTTCAGTTTTTCAAGGAGAATGGTGTGATCAATAGTATCGAATGCTTTTTTTAAATCAACAAAAATACTGACACAATATTGTTTTTGATCGACAGCAGTAGTTATTTGTTCCATTAATTCCATGAGAGCCATTGATGTAGAGTTTTTAGCTCTGAACCCATATTGACTGTTGCTTAGAATATTTTGTTTGTCTATAAATTGATCTAGTCTGTTCACAAATAGTTTTTCAAGAATTTTAGAAAACTGTGGTAACAAGGATATAGGTCTATAATTGTTGAACACACATTTATCACCATTTTTAAAAAGAGGAACTACCTTAGCTACTTTCATATTATCTGGAAATATTCCTGTTGAAAATGATAAGTTACATATATATGTAAACGGCTCAATAACATGGCTCATTATATCCTTTACAAACATCATATCCATGTCCACCCAGTCCTTTGATCTCTTGTCTGTAAGATTTTTTACTACCTTCATTATTTCCTCTTTGTTAGTTCCATTTAGAAAAATACTGTTTGCACAGCCTGTAATTGAATGGCTCACATTATTATCTACTTTTGGTATTTTAGCTGCAAGGCTTGATCCAACATTCACAAAATATTGATTAAATCCATTGACAATTTCATTTTCATCATAAACTTCATCTTTTTCTTTTACAAAATATTTTGAAATACTAGTTTTTGCTTTATGATTCTTCATAACACTATTCATTACTCGCCATGTTGCTTTCATATCACCATTACTTTTATCTAATAATTTACTATAATATTCTTTCTTATGTTTCCTTATAATCCCTACTAATTTATTTTTATACTTTTTATATTTTTCTTCAGCGTTCTGACTTCGCAATTTCAAGAAACATGAATACAAATAATTCTTTTTTTTACAAGCATTTCTCAACCCTTTTGTCATCCATGGTTGGTCAACGATATTTCTCTTTGTATAATTTGTTTGTACACAATTTTTTTCATACAGAGTTTCCAAGATATTCATAAACTCATCATATGATCTGTTCACATCATCAACATACACTTCATTCCAGTCTTGTTTATCTAGGTCCTCTTTTAATTTTTCCAAAACTTTTTTTGATGTGTTTATGATCTTTTTCTTTGTTTTAACTGCTTTTGTGATACTTTGATCATTTTTATAGATTGTGAAAACTGGTAAATGATCACTTAAGTCGGTCGTTAAAATACCACCTATCACCTCTCCGTTTGTTATATTTGTGAAAATATTATCAATTATTGTGGCACTATGAGTTGTAATTCTTGTTGGCTTGGATATCAACGGATACATATTTAAACTGTACATAGAGTTTATAAATATACTGGTGTTATTTGAATCTGTTTTATTTCCCATATCAATGTTAAAGTCTCCACACAAAAAAACTTTTTTATTAAAACTCTTCTCCAATAGCTCCAAGATTTTATCAGTGAATATTTCTATATTTGATCCTGGTGATCTATATACACAACTTATTATTATGTTTTTATCATTTTTGTTTATTATTTCTATTGTTATCATTTCCATAATATTATCAACTATTATTGACATTTCATTATTTAATTTACATTTTATTTCATTCTTAACATATAGAGCGACTCCACCACCTCTTTTATTATTTCTGTTCATGTGAAATAATTCATACCCTTCGATGTGAATATTACTTGTGTTATCATCATTGAGCCATGTCTCTGACAGTGCTATTATCGTAAAAGTTCTATTTAACTGTTTTAAGTAATCTGTTATTTTGGATATATTTGCATTTATACTTCTGCTGTTAAAGTGAATAATAGAGAGAACTCCATTTGTTATATTGATGTCATTAAATTGCTCTTCATTGTAGTATTCGCTATCTTTTATTACTGGAAAAAAGTTAGCATCAATAACATCATTAACATTATATATTTTAGGTTCTGAGTCTTCGTATGTTGTCATGTTTTAATGTATTTGTTCATTTCACATTATGTCCATTTTGTGTGTAAGTTGTTTCATTGATTTGTAATTTGTCCTCTCCTGAGCTCGTCTAGATCCTTCAGTTCTTTTATCATTTTAGGGTTAGCCCCTTCATGTGTTTTGATAAAGATGTTTCCATTTCTTGTCCATGTTGATGCTATTTTGTTTTGGTTTTTTAGCCACCTTGCTTCCTTTGCAATTTTTCCATTTTTTTTGTTAGATGTTCATTTATGTAAACTTTTGTTCCCTTCAGTAGCTTTGATTGACTAATTACGTAGTTTCTAAACTTCCTGCTAACGAACTCGACGACTACCGACGGTTTGGAAATTGGTGATTTACTGGGCAGGGTGTAACAGAACGAAATGTCCTCATATTTTATGTCATAGTAATTGTCCCATAAAAAATTAACTACATGCTCCTCCAGAGTCTCTAGTTCTTCCTGTGGTGCATCCTCAGTTGGGCCAGTGTTAGTGAGAGCTTGTTTAAATGTCCGACACTTCCTAACATCAAGTCCTGTGATCACCACATTGTTTTTTTGTGTATTGTTCCATGTCATCTATTTTTTTTCCCAGTTCAGCTATTTTATTGTCTTTGCTAATTATCAGTTCTTTCAGTTGTCTTATTTCATCAACCAGACCGGCCTGTGAATCAATTTTTGCTGATAATTTTGATAGTTTTTCACTTATATTGTTTAGTGATTTTTTAAAGTCTTGCATTTCTGCTAAGTTGTTTCCCTCCGACTCTGGTGTCTTTTGTCCTTTATTTCTCATCATTGTACCGTATTTTCTGGTGTATAGGTCGCACCTGTGTATAGGTCGCACCATCCAATTATTACCAATAGATTGGAAAAATCCCTAGATAGGTCGCACTGGTGTATAGGTCGCACCTACGTTTAGCTCTGCTGCAAATGTCTGCCACAGGAGCGCACAGCAAGGCTTTTAAGAAGATTAACACTTAAAAACAATTATTTGTTTGATAAAAATTATAGCAAATATGTGTCTGAGCTGAACTTTTCCTTAATAAATGAACGTAATTGTGAAATGAGCTGGATTTAAAAATTTGTTTCGCCGAAAGTGATAACAAGCCATATATAGGTCGCACTGGTGTATAGGTCGCAGGCCTTGAAAAAACCATAAAAAGGTGCGACCTATACACCGGAAAATACGGTAGTCTAGTGGTAGCAGGTCTCTGGTTGATGGTTTGTTTACTGAACCACGTGGCCCTTCCACGAGGCTCACAGGCCTAACGATGGTGGCTGTGGCCCAGTGCCCAGATCAGCAGTTAGTTCAGAACTCACGGTCTCAGCAGTCTGCAGCAATCAGATCTGTTATCCGAAGAGGTTGGCTCACTAGCCCGGATTAGACGGCGGTCCTCTGGTTTGCACACAGTGTTGGGCCTCCTACTGTCGCAGCAGCTCTGGTGTTAGCCCAGTTAGCACAGCTCGTGGCTCCAAGCGACGGTCCTCCGGTTCGCGCAGCTCGCAGCCCCAGGCGGTGGTCCTCCGGTTCGTGCACGGTGCTCGGCGCAGCTCGCAGCCCCAGGCGGTGGTCCTCCGGTTCGCGCACCGCGCTCGACCCAGCTCGGGTGTTAGCTCAGTTAGCACAGCACTTAGCTCCATATGTAGCTCGGATGCTAGCTCAGTTCGTAGCTCCCGATAGCGGTACCCCGGTACTTGCACGGCGCTCAGCCTCTTTCGGTCGCAACAGCTCCAAGATCTGCACACTATTTTGTTTTTGAGGTACCTGTCGACGGCTCTTTAGTCCGTACAGCGTTCAGTCCTCTCTGGTCGTGGCGGCTTCGAGGTCGGCTAACCAGTCTAGCCTGTGGCTCGAAACGCAAGTTCTCGGCCCCCTCCAATCAAACCTCCAAAGTCGGTCAACCAGCTCGGCTCGTGGCTTCTGGTGGCGACTCTTTAGTTCTTCTGCGACGCTCAGTTCGTGCCATATGTATATATTTCTTTGTTTTGAGTTGTTCTGCTGGAGCTCAGCTCTCGCCATGTTGCTCCAGCGATGGCTCCTCCCTTTACTTTTATTACTTTATTAACAGTATATCGAACACAAACTGTTTTTTTTTATGTAAACCTAATTCCATGTATTTTTATGACAGTTCCCTCAGCTCAACCACCCATTACTGTTCCCCTGCCTCAACCTGACCATGACATTAACAGCTGGAACTGTTCTCAGCACCAGAAACGGTGGATGAGGACAGAGCTACAAGATCTCAGCCTGTGGCCTGGGTCTTGTTCTGTGGCCTGGGTCTCTGTGGCCTGCAGGGTCTTGTACTTTGGCCTAGGTCTTGTTCTGTGGCCTGGGTCTTGTTGTGTGGCCTGGGTCTTGTTCTGTGGCCTGGGTCTTGTTGTGTGGCCTGGGTCTCTGTGGCCTGCAGGGTGTTGTTGTGTGGCCTGGGTCTCTGTGGCCTGCAGAGTCTTGTTCTGTGGCCTGGGTCTCGTCCTGTGAGAATCTTATGCCCCTTTTCCACTTGGTGGCGCGGGTCGATTGTGACGTCATATTTGCGTGCCAAGCGCGCGTTGGACAGCATTTCCACTTCACATGTGCGCCGCACCGCACCAACATTCCAGACCCATCTCAGAGCAGGGTCCAGGCTGGCTGGAAGCGAGCGAGCCGTGGGGGAGTGAGCGGTGGGGAGGAGGGGGACTTCCAGCCCAGCCTCCTGCCACGGAGTTTCAGGAAGTGGCTGCTGCTGCGAGGGAACAAACACGGAAGGACTTTACAAGATTAACACGGTAAAAACAATTATTTGTATTTAAAACTATAGCAAAGATGTGTCTTAAGCTGAACTATTCCTTAATAAATGCACGTAGTGGTCAAAACGGCAGGATTAAAAAAAGTAGTTTCGCCATGTGCGCATGTGAGCCGGCTTTATTTCTATCGATCGGCGATCTTTCTTTTAATGTAGCTAAATAAAAGCTTAAAAAATATATATGTCATAGCTGGCTTCCTACCACGAGGGTTCCTCAGGTGAACAAGTCCTTAATAATGTCACGTAGTGGTCAAATCTGCTGGATTTAAATTGATTTGTTTTGACCACTTCCAAACCTGTCACATGTGCTACGAAAATAAATCGTAAAAAATCTAATTTTAATTCAAATAACTCCAACAGCTTACATTATGCACATAAACATGTAGTGATTACACTGTGTTGGTTTGAAAAATATCTGCTTTGTGGTTTCTGAGGTATAAGATATGTGTTAAATACTAGTAGAAAAAAAATAAGCTAGGTCGACACACTTATGTCTATTAAAAATCGAATTTTAATTCAAATAACTCCAACAGCTTACAGTGTGAACATAAACATGTTGTGATTACACTGTGTTGGTTTGAAAAATATCTGCTTTGTGGTTTCTGTATAAGATATGTGTTAAATACTAGTAGAAAAAAAATAAGCTAGGTCGACACACTTATGTCTATTAAAAATCGAATTTTAATTCAAATAACTCCAACAGCTTACATTGTGAACATAAACATGTTGTGATTACACTGTGTTGGTTTGAAAAATATCTGCTTTGTGGTTTCTGATATATTTGATATATGTATATATATCTTACATATATCTTATAAAATATATCTACATATAAAACAGTTTCTAGACTGAATTACCGGTAACCATGTTTTTCTTTTTTTTACAGTTAAGACGAAGAAGTCAACACCAGAATTTATCAACTTGTGTCTTCTGGAGGAAGCCCATGAGACAACAGGAAAAAAATCATTTAGGTGGATGCAGTATTTATTTTTGTGCTTTTTTCACTTCTTAGTTTTCATAATAAACATTTTATTTCTTAAGTGGTGTCATTGAACAATAATTTCCTAAACATATTTTACAATGTTAAGTGTGTACAGTATAGTGTTTGTTTAAAAACATACTGGAAGTTAAGAATATTACACAATATTATTGTGGGCGACCGTGGTGTAGTGGTAATGGCAGTCGACCCCTGATCGGAAGGTTGGAGGTTCGAATCCCGCATCCGCCCACCATGTGTTGTGTGTCCCTGGGCAAGACACTTAACCCCGAGTTGCTCCCGGTAGGTCTGGATGGCGCCTTGCAAGGCAGGCTACCACTACCGGTGTATGAATGTCTGAATGAATGGGTGGATGGCTGGTATTGTAAAGCGCTTTGGGGCTCCTCACAGGGGGCTGGAAAGCGCTATATAAATAAGCTCCATTTACCATTTACCATTCAATATTTTCCATTTGCATTTGACCTTTAAAGAATCATAAGAAAAAGATTATTAGATTTGAACAGCCATCCATCCATCCATCCATCCATCCTTCCTGTTGTCGTGTCATGAGTAGTGCAGCAGCTTTTGCCAGGATGCACAGATGTCAACATGAACCCATCCATCCATCCATCCATCCATCCATCCTGATGTCGGGTTGTGGGTGCAGCAGCTTTTCCAAGGATGCACAGACGTCGCCATCAACCCCGATGAAGCTGTTCTTGGATGCCCAAACGAGTTTCCTGATCAACAAACATTTAATTATTAATACTTTGTTTTTACGTTTAAAGAAACATGCTTTTAATGTTTATGGGACAGTTTAAACCAAATTATCCATTTGCATTTGACTTTGAATTAGCCCTGACAAAATATTACCGTTTAAATTTAATGAAATACAAACATTTAATATTACCTTACTGTAAAAATAGTTTAACTGATTACAGGGCAGTGTGATCAATGTGTTAAGCAATGTTAACAGGAACCTTGTGCATATATGAGAATAATCTTTATTATAAAGAAACAAAATGGAAAACACAGGGGTTTAAAACAAGCTGAAAAGTCTATAAAGTAAGATCAGAGCATTAAATAGCTCAAGGGACATTACCGCCAACAGGTGGTGAGACAAGGTTCTGCAGGGTGTTCTTCTTCTAACGTTTAGTGGTGGCTAGTAAATAGCTTGAGGTAACACTACCGCCACCACGTGGTAGGACGAGTGAGATTCTACACCCCGCCCACAGAAGGGCTGCAGTAAGTGAATGGAAACAAAACCGTGCATGTGAGCCGATCCTAACTGGACCAGACCGGACCAGACTGGGCCGCTCTGGGCCGGTAGTGGAAAAGGGGCATTAAATGCAATTTGCTCTGGCGTCATCCTCTGCAGCCTGAGCTCAGACAAAGTGGCTGAGCTCCCTTTGCCCAACTTCTTTCAGCTTCACCCATTCTTCAGTTGGCTGAAAATGAAATCATGTCTCGGCTGAAAAACAACTACAACCTCATCATCCACAGGTGGTTTCTGCTGGTGTGGGCTGACCTCGGTTGATAGTTGGAACTATGGCGATATTACATCCTGTCCTCTAGGCTTTGCTGCGTCTTGTCGGAGTAGTCCTCGTTGGCTGGAGAAGCTGCCCAGAAGATTCACCAACATGCCTGCAGTTCTTACTTACAAGAAGGTCATCTGTAAGTCAGTCATGGATGAGCTCATGCATTGACAAGCTCATTTTCCATATCTGCAGGACAGGTCATTGAGAGCATCTGGGGTGCATGGACAGAGGAATGTTGGGCAGTTATTAGGAAAAGCAACATTACCCATTCAGCTCCTATGATGTTATTTTATTATTATTATTATTCTATATCTTCACATAGTTATACATTAATCTGTAATTAATTCCCTTTTTTTAAATAAAATAGTAGCTTAATGACAGTTTGACATGGCAATTTTTTTCTTTGTAGTTTTTATCTATTTAAATGTTTTTGTACATCTGTAACCACACTTGTTCCAGGTGCATTTCTGACATGCTGTTCTTTTTGCACATAATGTTTTGCACATTTGCTCCATTATCCCATTACCACATTTTCATTCAACCTTTATTTAGACAGATAAGTCACACGAGCCTCGAAGACTCATTTACAAGTGAGACCTGCTTAGACAGACAAAAAGTAATGACATGTATTTAATTTACCTGAGAATTTTCTGCCAAGCCCGGGACTCGAACTCACATCCTGATGGCGTATTCCGTTTTATAACCTGTCACTGTTACGTAGGTATAATACACATGGCGCGGGAGACCCGGGTTCAATTCCCCGACGGGGAGAAAGTTTTGGTTTAGGGAGGCACAAAGTTAGCTGTGTTTTGTTTTGTTTTTATATAATTTCTTCTATTTACTTTTCATTTCATTTGCTTTTTATATCATTGTTTATTTTGTTGCCTGTAGCTCCTCTATGTTCTTTGTTTAAAACAGTTCTCTCTTGTTAAGGAGGCTCAGTGAGACTAACATGTATAAATAAAGGTTGAATGAATGGTAGAGCATTGGTAACTCACAGCGAGTGACATTTTAGGGTCTAAAATGTCACTCGCTGTGAGTGAGATTGTGAATGGTTGTTTGTCTCTGTGTCCCTGTGATGGACTGGAGACCTGTCCAGGTGTCCCCCGCCTCTCGCACAAAGTGACTGCCGGTCCTGGGTACCAATGACCCCCGCGACCTAAAAAGGAAGAAGCCGGTAAAGATAATGGATGGATGGACTTGTATTTGATATTACCTTAAAACAGGACATCACCAAAAAGTTTAAAGTCAAGTCAAATTATGGTAACAAAAAGAAGAAGTAACAAAAATCTGGAAGGTCATTTAAAGTTAGAGTATATGATGAATCAGAATAAGAATTGAAACTTTTAATACAAGGCATGTTACAGGTACATTAAAAATACAGCTTTATGTCAGTAGAGGGTGCTCTTTAAAGGGACACAAAACAGGTATTTACCCCGTGTCCTTGTGTTAGACCAGTGGTCTGCAACCTTTACAATCAAAAGAGCAATTTCTGCCCTTTTGTTCACTAAATTAAACATGTTCAGAGCCACAATACCTGGTAAAACTGGGATTCTCAACTGGTGGCCCATGGACCACTTTAAGTTTGTTGGAGGGTGCTTTTTGGGTGATTTTATCAAACAAAAAATATATAATCGCTTTTAACATTTATTGATATTTTTACATTCTAAGACAAAATAAAAGTCGAAATTCATGTAAAGAAGGAAAAAAGATATGCCCGGTTTCTAAAAACTAAAACAATAAACTATGCATTCTTATGTGATTTTTTAATTGTAGAAAAATTATGCAGCCTACTTTGAAGAAATGAAGCAAAAAGTGAAAGTTGTTAGGATTCACACAGGGCAGGTACGAATCCAGTAGTGCAGGCAGGGACTCAGACTCAGAGGTAATATAATACAAATATTTTAATCATAAATCAAGAAGTTGGCATGGCAGCAAAACTTACATGTTTCGGACGAGACCAGGACAAGACTAGGTAGACCCAACGACGACGCGACAATAACTGAGACACAGAACCGGGCTTATATACACACAGACAAGACGAGACGACATCAAACACCTGAGGACAATTAACGAAGACACAGAGCAGGAACGGGAAGCTAAACTGAGTCTTTACTAACTGACTACAGGATGACAGAACTGGAGGTAAACTAAGAGTGAATAAACATGAGACTAAACTGGAAAGGAAACTAATAAACTAACTGACTACAGGATGACAGAACTGGAGGTAAACTAAGAGTGAATAAACTGGAAGGGAAACTAATAAACTAACTGACTACAGGATGACAGAACTGGAGGTAAACTAAGAGTGAATAAACTGGAAGGGAAAACTAATAAACTAACTGACTAGGAACTGACTAACAGAGGGGGACGAAGGGAGCCAATCCTTACAGTACCCCCCCCTCAAAGACGCCCCCCGGCGTCTCCAAAGAACACCCCCAAAAAACAAGGCGGGCAGAGGGAGGTACCGCAGGGACGACTGGCACGAAAAAATACAAAGACAGGTGACATAACCCTAAGACATAAAAACGTCCAGGCGGGCAACGGCCCGTCCACCAGGCAGGTCAGGCGGTCGGCCAGGGCATCGTCCCGCAGGCAGGAGCCGGTCAGGCGGTCGGCTGGGATGTCGCCCCTCAGGACAGAGCCGGTCAGGCGGTCGGCCGGGACGCCGCCCCTCAGGACAGAGCCGGTCAGGCAGTCGGCCGGGATGCCGTCCCTCAGGCAGGGGCAGGTCAGGCAGTCGGCCGGTAAGGTGGGCAACAGGAAGGCAGTCCACCATCAGGAGCCCCCGTC
This sequence comes from Garcialebias charrua, assembly GCA_038048925.1. NCBI lineage: Eukaryota > Metazoa > Chordata > Actinopteri > Cyprinodontiformes > Rivulidae > Garcialebias > Garcialebias charrua. The sequence continues at coordinate 5,638 of JBBPBX010070530.1, read as the reverse complement.
GGTGACGAGGCCACAGGAAAGTCGAAGACGGGGTGGAACCCCCCAGGGTCCACCTAGAACAGGAGCCCCCACATGCGGTGCTGTGACGCCCAGCCACAAGACGTCGAAAGGCGTCGAGACGGGAGGCGAGGCGTCGTGGGAACCAATGAGCGCGGAGAGGTCGTGGGAACCCTCGATCGTTGAGACGCCGGCAGGCGTAGAGACATCGGGCGTTGATGCGTCCCGAGAGACCACTGGCACGGGGACATCGCCGGGGACGTCAGGCGAAGAGACGCCGTCGGGGACGTCTGGCGAAGAGACGGAGACGAGAGTCGAGGAGTCATCGAGTGTTAAGACCTCGAGCCTTGAGATGACGTCGTCGAGCGCAGAGATATCCCCGACATCGTCGAGCAACGAGGCGTCTGCGGCATTGGGACCCTCTGGAGACGTCGAGAAACCCTCTGGAGATGTCGAGAAACCCTCTGGAGACGGCGAGAGACCCTCTGGAGACGGCGAGAGACCCTCTGGAGACGAGACCTCTTGGGAGGTGACCACCAGGCCTCTCTCGGCGCAGGAAACTGGAGGGGGTCCCTCCTGGGACCCGCTTGGCACCCACCGAAGACGTGGAGGCGTCGGGACCCTCCGAAGACATGGAGGCGTCGCAGGTGTCGGGACCCTCAGGAGACGTCGAGGCGTCGCAGGCGTCGGGACCCTCAGGAGACGTCGAGGCGTCGCAGGCATCGGGACCCTCAGGAGACGTCGAGGCGTCGCAGGCATCGGGGCCCTCAGGAGACGTCGAGGCGTCGCAGGCATCGTGACCCTCAGGAGACGTCGAGGCGTCGCAGGCATCGGGACCCTCAGGAGATGTCAAGGCGTCGCAGGCATCGGGACCCTCAGGAGACGTAGATAGAGCATCCCCCTCCAGAGCCGGCTGTGAGACCTCTGGGCAGCAGAAGATGTGGGAGGCGTCCTCCAGGACCCTCTCGGAACAGGATGCGTGAGGGGCGTCCTCCAAGACCCCATCGGAACAGGATGCGTGGAAGGCGCCCAGGCCCTCCGAGGCTGGAAGCAAGGCGGCAGCGCTCTCAGGAGCCGGAGACAGGGCAGCGCCCTCCGGAACCGGAAGCAGGTCAGCGCCCTCTGGTTGTGAGACCACTGGCCAGCAGGGAGCGTGGGGGGCGTCCTCCTGGATCCTCCCGAGACTGGAATCGTGGGAGGCATCCTCCTGGACCCTCCCGAGACAGGAACCGTGGGAGGTGTCCTCTTGGAACCTCCCGAGACAGGAACCGTGGGAGGCGTCCTCCTGGACCCTCCTGAGACAGGAACCGTGGGAGGCGTCCTCCTGGACCCTCCCGAGACAGGAACCGCGGGAGGCATCCTCCTGGACCCTCCCGAGGCATGCTGGAGCTGCAGGCGTTGAATCAGCCGACGAACCGGGCGAGGAGACTGTAACCGACGGGCCAGGCAAGGAGACTGCAGCCGACGGGCCGGGCGAGGAGACTGCAGTAGCCGAAGAGCCGGGCGTCGGGTCTACAGCAGCCAAAGCATCAGGAACCAAAGAATCAGGAGCATCAGGACCCTCCACGGCACAGGCGAATTGAGGGGCATCCTCCAGGACCCCCTCGGAACAGGATACGTGAGGGGCATCCTCCAGGAGCCCCTCTAGAGACGCTGGAGCTGCAGGTTCTGGAGCTGCAGCAGGTTCTGGAGCTGCAGCAGGTTCTGGAGCTGCAGCAGGTTCTGGAGCTGCAGTAGGTTCTGGAGCTGCAGCAGGTTCTCCTTCGGCAGTAGAGACAGGATCTGAAGAGCCAAGACCAGGAGCCAAAGAGCTGGAACCAGGAGCCGAAGAGCTGGAACCAGGAGCCGAAGTGCTGGAACCAGGAGCCGAAGTGCTGGAACTAGGAGCCGAAGTGCTGACAGCCAACGAGTCTGCAACAGGCGATGAGTCATCCATCAAGTCTGCTGCAGTCGGCGAGTCGGGCAGAGAGGGGGCTTGAGACCCACATCTACCCCTTTTTCTGCTGTGGCAAGAAGCCTTAACTGCAACAGCCAATGAAGGCAGGTCGGCGCCCTCTGCTGATGACTGACTGGCTGTGGCAGTGATGGCTGCAGGATGCTGGTAGATAACTATTGTACCTGGAAACACTGTTGTGGCTGCAGGCTGGGAAACAGGGACTGATCTGAGTGTGGGTTCTTTAACAGATCTTATTTTCTTCAGAAGCTGACAATACACAGGAATGGATAAGAGACCAGGTGTAGACGTCAACAGTCTTTCAGCTAGGGAGAGTAATAAATTTGAACTGTCCGGGTTAACTTCAGCTGAGGAAAATAGTCTTTGCAAAGTACAGTTTATGTGCTGTAAGTCAGAAATTTCTATCGCCCCAGAAAAACTTCCTGGGACGACCTCTGCTGGTTCAATGAGACATCGTTCAGGTGACTGACCTGTGGGCTGACCCCCCTTCATCTGGTCACTAGACGAACGGGGAGCTGAGTGAGTGGTGTGAAGACCCGCCCCCGTGGAGTCGCTGTGACCGGGTTCACCGAACCGAGCCGGGACAGCTGTGAGCGACCGTGGAGCGTTTGTTTCCACCCTCACCGGAAACCTGGGAGATGAGGCCATGGAACTCGCTACCCCTGGAGCGCTGGAGTCGTGCCCAAAATACTCGGACTCGCTGGACCGGGTCTGAACAGCTGACCAGGACGGAGGTGCAGGTGAACGCTTCCGGTTCTTCTTTTTACCGCTTTTACGGCGGCGTGGAGACTGGGGAAAAAGAGGAATACACAAATCGTCCTCGTCCTCTCCGGACGTCCATCCGGAAATGGCGAGAGGAGCTGGAACGTGAGACAAACAGGGAAAAGACGTCGAGCGGTTCTCACGAAGCTGAACCCGTCCCTTCTCCTCGAGAACCCGGAGGGGAGAAGCCATATTCTCCACCCCCCGGCTGAAGTCCTCTTGGGCCGGCGTGGGAACGGTCCGGAAACCACCGCAACGAAACACGGTCCCCTCCATCCACTTGGACATGAGAGGTAGGTGTTTTTAATTCTAAGGAGAACCCTGCCCGCTGGATTCTAAATATGGTCGCGTCGTACTGTTAGGATTCACACAGGGCAGGTACGAATCCAGTAGTGCAGGCAGGGACTCAGACTCAGAGGTAATATAATACAAATATTTTAATCATAAATCAAGAAGCTGGCATGGCAGCAAAACTTACATGTTTCGGACGAGACCAGGACAAGACTAGGTAGACCCAACGACGACGCGACAATAACTGAGACACAGAACCGGGCTTATATCATCATGAATAAATAAAATAAAATAAAAAATAAACACTGCAAAATATCACATTGTGCTGATGCTGATCTGTTTTCTTGTTGCTGTGTTCATCTGTGACCATCTGCTCATACAAACTCATGTTCGTGCTGCTGTTTATTTCCACTATATTAGGCTTAGTGTATTACTAGTTGATGTTTTTCTTAGTTAATTCTAGATGTTATTACTGTTTTTCTCTTGCATTTGTTGTTGGATGTAACTGGGACCCCGTGTACATAATCTCGTTTTCATCACATGTACCACATGCGGTGCAAATGACAATAAAGACTCTCTCTCTGACTCTCTCTGATATACACACAGACAAGACGAGACGATATCAAACACCTGAGGACAATTAACGAAGACACAGAGCAGGAATGGGAAGCTAAACTGAGTCTTTACTAACTGACTACAGGATGACAGAACTGGAGGTAAACTAAGAGTGAATAAACATGAGACTAAACTGGAAAGGAAACTAATAAACTAACTGACTACAGGATGACAGAACTGGAGGTAAACTAAGAGTGAATAAACTGGAAGGGAAAACTAATAAACTAACTGACTAGGAACTGACTAACAGAGGGGGACGAAGGGAGCCAATCCTTACAAAAGTGAGTGTGTTTTACCCCGTGTAATGTTTCTAGTAATCATATATTAGCTAAATGAATTACAGGAAAACTGCTAAAATTAGCCCTTTTAGTTGTTATAACCACTAATAAAATTCACTTTTATGAAAGAGCCGCTGCAGAGGGACCAAAGAGCCGCATGTGGCTCCAGAGCCACAAGTTGCAGACCCCTGTGTTAGACAGACAGACAGACAGACGTTACACCCCAAACTCCACATGACATAATATCTTGTCAGAATGTATTATTGTTCTCTAAAGCACAAACAAAATCTCAGAAAGAAAAAATCTATTCTCCAGCAGCTTCTGAATCCCAGAGTTCTGCTGTTTCATCTTTTTGCAGAACAAAGTGTAAAACGTGTCTTGTGAATAATCAGGCTGCTGACCTGTTGTTCTTTATTGCCTCTGTGTGTTTTTCTTCTCCAGAAACACTGCAGGACAGGCCTCAGCTGTTACAACACCTGGCTTTGGACCATCTCACTTGGAAGCAAAACAGGAAGCCTGTACCTGAAATGTGCTCAGTCATCACTGAATCAAGCATTAAAACAAGTCCAACATTCACTTCTGTTCCTGGAACGTTGGTTCTTTGTTGCTATTTTTTTATTTTTTTGGAAATCTCCTTTGCAACTGTTTCTGCACTACCCATTAAATAAAAAGAGCCTTGGGGACAAGCAGTGCAAAAAGTCAGAAGTATTTTTTCTAATACCACTCACTGCTTCCTTTTTTCTTCTGTTATTTGTCATATAAACAGCATTGTTTGTTCGAAAAGTAAAAAGGAAAGAAAAACCCACGTGACATAAAATGGCATTGTTTAAATGTTTTTTAATGAACGAGCTTCAATAACAAACTGTAGTTTTTGTTACATCCACAGTGACCTTTGTTTTCTGCTCATTATGCCTTTTGGTTCAAATTGGCTGAGAAAAAAAAACAAACGAACATGCTGAGACATATTAAGTCTATGGTGTTAACCGGTTCGACATTAGCGGCATCTCCACACCTTCTCTTTCCACCTCTCTTAACACAGAACTTGTGTTGTGCGGGAGTTGTAGGCGGGACTTCACAGTAAGAGAGGTGGAAAGAGAAGGTATGGAGACGCCGCTAATGTTGAACCGGTTAACACCATAGACTTAATATGCCTGTGGTTAACACAAACTCCTTTTTTATTTTATTTATCCAATAAAAAACAAACGTAAAAAAAGTTCACCCAGGTCAGGATCGAACCCGGGTCAAGATAAAGTTTGGATTGGAAAGCCGATGCGCTTCCAGTTGTGCCACCGAGGCATGTTACAACTTTTCAGGTTTACTTTATATTTAAAGGAACCGCCCCTCCTGAAATACTGGCTATGCATGCTACATCTATACTTATCACGGAATTACGTGATACGTATCACGTTATTACTACATATTATCACGTAATTACGTGATACGTATCACGTTATTACTACATATTATCACGTAATTACGTGATACGTATCACGTTATTACTATACATATTATCACGTAATTACGTGTAATTCTCTATAACAGTTATAGTGATTTTATTTATGTGTGTCCACTAAAATCCCTTTAAAACCGCCGTGTCCTCATGAAATCTGATCTGGCCATCTTGGTTTTCACTCCTCGTGTTTTAGATGTCACTGTACGTCAGAACCTCTCTGGTTTGTTACCGTATGTGTATTTTCCCACAACACAAACTTTTCTCTTGTTCCTGCTTCACCTTTAACTT
>JBBPBX010070529.1:0-14305 GCA_038048925.1 Garcialebias charrua | reverse complement strand
AGCTTTAAAAAAAATTTTTTTAATGTCCAGAGGACCAGACTTAGCTTTTTTAAATGATTTACTTTGTGTCTGCACAAACTAGAATGCAAATTCATAAAATGGTAAAAGAGTTGAGGTGAGTGCAGCTGAAGTGACCTGACAATAGCCATGTTTACATGCGCAAAATGCTTGACCGGATTGAAATGTTTTCAGATTAAATTCAAATGTGTCGTTTACATGGGCACAATCCGTTCACGATGAGCATTTACATGCAGCGGGCTTTTATTCTGAACAGAAGTACTGACATGCGCAGAGTGGTAAACTCTCCTTAAAAACAAACAAACAAAAAAAACACACAGAAGAAGAAGTTCTACTTCCAGGATGAACATAAACAAACCTGAGCGCCCAAAATGGACCCGCGACAAGTTTTAATGACCGTGGAGACGTCACTGCACTCCCTGACTGAGCTACAGGTAATACAGGTCATTTTGAGCTCTTTCAAAGTTTCTAGTAGAAATGTGTCGCTCACTGACCAGTTTTATGGTACTTCTCCGACATGCTAATATTATTAGCATTAGCCAGGAGGAAATACGTGAGGTAGACATAGTCTTATTGTCTTGTGTTTATATGTGTATGTGTGTGTAAGTGCATATGTATGAATCTGTGCACACCTATTGACTGCAAATCTAATTGCCCCTCGGGGATAATAAAGGAACTTGAATCTTGAAAAGGTCGCACATGCGCAGTCAGGTCAGTTTTCCACGATCGGAATAAAATGATCAGATTAAGTGTACATGCACACAGTTCGGATTATGAATGGGCATAAACCACCCGTTTCATTCTAATTACAAATTCTTTCAGATTGAGCTGAATCAACAACGAATAATCCGAATGGGGCATTTACATGACAGATTTTTATTCCGAATGACCGTTTAAAGTGTCACTGACATGATTTTGTAACTACTGTATGCATAAAATTGCCCAACATAAATATCTTGCATCATTCAGCTATGTTCGTTTTTGCAAACAAAATGATGAATCAATTTAATTTTGATTTTAAAGTGATTTTAAACTTTGCGCCGTATTTATTCACGGGAAATCAGATTACACGCGAATGCAACATCTGTGACGTAGTATCAGGCAGAGGGCTCTGGAATGCTTTTACATATTAATGGCGGACAATTTAAAACCCGACGAATTTAGCAATCTAAGTGAAGATTTGAGCTATTTGTCTTCAGTTTGGGAAGCAGAAAGTTAGATGAACAAGAAACAGCAGGTTCTAATTTAGGTCTGCACCCGTATTTATTTGAGTTTTACCTTTTCAGGAAGCGAGGGGGCTCCGAGGCAGGCGATCTCCAGAACAGACGCAGACTGCCTCTGCCCGATACTACGTCACAGATGTTGCATTCGCGTGTAATTGGATTTCCCGTGAATGAACAAGGCGCAAAGTTTAAAATCACTTTTAAATCAAAATTAAATATATTTATAAGTTTTTTTGCAAAAACTAACATAGCTGAATGATACAAGATATTTATGTTGGGCAATTTTATGCATAGTTACAAAATCATGTCACACACGCTTTAATCCGATTACTTATGTCCATGTAAACATAGTTAATGATGATCCACTGCACTCTGAAAGAATAAATATGAACAGGTTCATCACTGACCTGAAGTTCTCCAAGCCACCAGCCAGAAGCATTCTTGCCAAAAATGAGAATTAGCTGGCCATTTTCCAGACTCAGCTGGTCGGGGCCAGAAGAGGGGTGGGCTCGAATCACCTGGGCGATTTCTGTGCACACGAGACACCGAAATAACTTGAACTGAGGCAGAACGCCTGATCTGTACTTGTGTTTCTACAGGCATATAAGGGGACACTTGTGACACAAATGTTGTACTAAAATATAATTAATGTTGTACTAAAATATAATTAAATTACAATATTATTTTAAAAGGAATTTCACACATTTATCATGCATTCAAATATTTTTGATAAAAATTTGGATTCACACATTAAAAAAGTAGGCGAAATTAATCTTGACATGTCAAGATTTTCAAACTGGAAATTTGAGTGACAAAAAAAAAATATATATATATAAAAAAACTCATAGGACCAAAAAGAAAATGACACAAAACGTATGGTTCTAGTGAGCAATTTAAACGAACCTTAAAAACCATTCAAACCTAAATAAGTTTACATTTTACAACAACAAAGTTATCTCCAACTAGCTACTCCACCTCATGTCCACGGGCAAATTAATGTAAAATTATTTCTCCAAGAACCTCAAAATTTGGTACAAACTACAACAGAAACTGGATCCTCATAATAACCCCAACACAGACTGGCTCATGAAAACAGAATAGGAGAGTTAATAGAATAGCAAAGTCAATGTTGAAACTTTAATTTTATGGGAGAGAGAAAAAAAGAAGAAACGTTTAAATTTTTGACAGCTGAAGGGAATGTAGATGAACGAGTGCTTGGAAATAAAGACTAGTGAAAAAATATGCTGAACACATCCAGCTGAATTTTATTTTCTGCAAAGGAGGCAAACATGAGCTGCTGAGCCTAAAAGTGTAGTTTCCCCCAACAATATTACCGGTTTCCAAAAAAGTTGGGACACTAAACAAATTGTGAATAAAAACTGAATGCAATGATGTGGAGGTGCCAACATCTAATATTTTATTCAAAATAGAACACAAATCACAAATCAAAAGTTTAAACTGGGATAATGTATCATTTTAAGGGAAAAATATGTTTCAAAATTTCATGGCGTCAACAAATCCCAAAACAGTTGGGACAGGTCCATTTACTGTATACCACTGTGTGGCATCCCCCCTTCTTCTTACAACACTCAACAGACGTCTAGGGACAGAGGAGACCAGTTTCTCAAGTTTAGAATTAGGAAGTCTCTCCCATTCATGTCTAATACAAGCCTCTAACTGTTCAATCGTCTTGGGCCTTCTTTGTCACACCTTCCTCTTTATGATGTGCCAAATGTTCTCTATAGGTGAAAGATCTGGACTGCAGGCTGGACATTTCAGTACCCGGATCCTTCTCCTACGTAGCCATGATGTTGTGATTGCTGCAGAATGTGGTCTGGCATTATCTTGTTGAAAAATGCAGGGTCTTCCCTGAAAGAGATGACGTCTAGATGGGAGCATATGTTGTTCTAGAACCTGAACATAGTTCTCTGCATTAATGGTGCCTTTCCAGACATGCAAGCTGCCCATGCCACAAGCGCTCATGCAACCCCATACCATCAGTGATGCAGGCTTCTGAACGGAGCGTTGATCCTCTCTGGTCCGGATGACATGGCGTCCCAGTGTTCCATAAAGAACTTCAAATCGTGACTCATCTGACCACAGAACAGTCTTCCATTTTGCCACACTCCATTTTAAATGACCCCTGGCCCAGTGCAAACGTCTGAGCTTGTGGAGCTTGCTTAGAAATGGCTTCCTCTTTGCACTGTAGAGTTTCAGCTGGCAACGGCAGATGGCACGGTGGATTGTGTTCACTGACAATGCTTTCTGGAAGTATTCCTGAGCCCATTCTGTTATTTCCTTGACAGTGGCATTCCTGTTTGAGGTGCAGTGACGTTTAAGGGCCCGGAGATCACGAGCATCCAGTAGAGTTTTATGGCCTTGACCCTTACGCACAGCGATTGTTCCAGATTCTCTGAATCTTTTGATGATGTTATGCACGGTTGATGATGATAACTTAAAGGTCCACTGACATGATGTTTGAACTATGCATAAAATTGCTCAATATATATACGGTATGTTGTATCATTCAACTATGTTCGTTTGTACAAGCAAAATGATAAATCAATTTAATTTTGATTTAAAAGTGATTTTAAACTTTGCGCTGTGTTTATTCACGGGAAATCCGATTACACGCGAATGCAACATATGTGACGTAGTATCGGGCAGAGGCAGTCTGCGCCTGTCTGGAGATCGCCTTTTTTTTTTACTTGGAAAAATGCTGTTACGTTGTGTCGCATTTGGGTGTTCTAATATCATCAGTGAACAAGTGAGCCTTTTCACTTTCCCAAAAGAAGAAATACTTCGTCAAGAATGGAATAAATAAAGCTGCCCCCCCCGGAGCTCCCTCGCTTCCTGAAAAGGTAAGACTCAAATAAATACGGGTGCAGACCTAAATTAGAACCTGCTGTTTCTTGTTCATCTAACTTTCTGCTTCCCAAACTGAAGACAAATAGCTCAAATCTTCACTTAGATTGCTAAATTCGTCGGGTTTTAAATTGTCCGCCATTAATATGTAAAAGCATACCAGAGCCCTCTGCCTGATACTACGTCAGATGTTGCATTTGCGTGTAATCGGATTTCCCGTGAATAAACACGGCGCAAAGTTTAAAATCACTTTTAAATCAAAATTAAATATACAGTATTTATACGTTTGTTTGTACAAACGAACATAGTTGAATGATACAACATATACAGTATTGAACAATTTTATGCATAGTTCAAACATCATGTCAGTGGACCTTTAAAAGTCTTTACTATTTTACACTGGGTAACACCATTCTGGTATTGCTGCACTATCTTTCTGCGTAACAATGGTGGAATTGGTGATCCTCTTACCATCTTGGCTTCCGAGAGACACTGACATTCTGAGAAGCTCTTTTTATACCCAAACATGTTGTCAATTGACCTAATTAGTGTTAATTGGTCTTCCAGCTGTTCGTTATATGCTCAATTTCCTTTTTCCAGCCACTTATTGCTACTTGTCCCAACTTTTTGGGGATTTGTTGACACTGTGAAATTTTGAATCAACATATTTTTCCTTTAAAATGTTACATTTACTTCAGATTAAACTTTTGATCTGTCATCTATGTTCTATTACGAATAAAATATTGACATTTGCCAATCTCCACATCATTGCAATCAGTTTTTATTCACAATTTGTTTAGTGTCCCAACTTTTTTGGAATCCGGTGTGTACATCTACTAATTTTAAATAGTTAAAGAATGCCAATTTTCTACACTTCTTTCTTTCTTCTTCTTCTTTGGGCTTTTCCCTTTTCAGGGGTCGCCACAGCGAGTAATCCTCCTCCACCTCACTCTGTCCTCTGCATCCTCTGTCCTCACTCCAACTACCTTCATGTCCTCTCTAACTGCATCCATATATCTCCTCTTTGGCCTCCCTCTTTGTCTTTTTCCTGGCAGCTGCATTTCTAACATCCTTCTACCAATATACCCACTGTCCCTCCTCTGGACATGTCCAAACCATCTCAGTCTGGCCTCCCTAACTTTATCTCCCAGTTGTTCAACATGTGCTGTACCTCTGATGATCTCATTCCTGATCTTATCCATCCTTGTCACTCCTAAGGAGAACCTCAGCATCTTCATTTCTGCTACTTCCAGTTCTTTCTCCTGTCTTTTTGTCAATGCCACTGTCTCCAGACCATACAACATAGCTGGTCTCACCACTGTCTTGTAAACTTTTCCTTTGACCTTTGCTGACACCTTTTTGTCACAAATCACTCCTGAAACTTTTCTCCATCCGCTCCATCCTGCCTGGACTCTCTTTTTCACCTCTTTACCACATTCCCCATTTTCCTGGACAGTGGACCCCAAGTACTTGAAGTCCTGCACCTTTGTGACCTCTGCTCCTTGTAGCCTCACTGTTCCACTGGCCTCCCTCTCATTCACACACATGTACTCTGTCTTACTACGGCTGACTTTCATTCCTCTTCTTTCAAGTGCATACCTCCACCTCTCCAAGTTCTCTTCCACCTGTTCCCTGTTCTCACCACAGATCACAATGTCATCTGCAAACATCATAGTCCATGGGGATTCCTGCCTGACCTCATCTGTTAGTCGGTCCATCACCAGAGCAAACAAGAAGGGGCTCAGAGCCGATCCTTGATGCAATCCCACCTCCACCTTGAAGCTATCTGTCACTCCTACAGCACATCTCACCACTGTCCTGCTGTCCTCATACATGTCCTGTACCAGTCTAACATACTTTTCTGCCACTCCAGATTTCCTCATGCAATACCACACCTCCTCTCTTGGCACCCTGTCATATGCTTTTTCTAAATCCACAAACACACAATGGAGTTCTTTCTGACCCTCTCTGTACTTCTCTATCAACATCCTCAAAGCAAAGATGGCATCTGTGGTGCTCTTTCTTGGCATGAAACCATACTGCTGCTCACAGATAGTCACCTCTTGTCTAAGCCTTCCTTCCACAACTCTCTCCCAGATCTTCATCGTGTGGCTCATCAACTTAATTCCCCTGTAGTTGCTACAACTCTGTACATCACCCTTGTTCTTAAAAATGGGAACCAGCACACTTCTTCTCCATTCTTCAGGCATTTTCTCACCCTCAAATATTCCATTAAATATTTGAGTCAAAAACCTCACTGCCACCTCTCCAAGACATTTCCAAACCATCCATCCATCCATTTCTTCCGCTTATCCGGGGTCGGGTCGCGGGGGTAGCAGCCTAAGTAGGGAGGCCCAGACTTCCCTCTCCCCAGCCACTTGGAGCAGCTCCTCTGGGGGAATCCCAAGGCGTTCCCAGGCCAGCCGAGAAACATAGTCCCTCCAGCGTGTCCTGGGTCTTCCTCTGGGTCTCCTCCCGGTGGGACATGCCCGGAACACCTCACCAGGGAGGCGTCCAGGAGGCATCCTAACCAGATGCCCGAGCCACCTCAACTGGCTCCTCTCGATGTGGAGAAGCAGCGGCTCTACTCCGAGTCCCTCCCGGATGACTGAGCTTCTCACCCTATCTCTAAGGGAGAGTCCAGCCACCCTGCGGAGAAAACTCATTTCAGCCGCTTGTATCCGAGATCTTGTTCTTTCGGTCATAACCCAAAGCTCATGACCATAGATGAGGGTGGGAACGTAGATCGATCGGTAAATTGAGAGCTTTGCCTTTTGACTCAGCTCTCTCTTCACCACGACAGACCGGTACAGCGCCCGCTTCACTGTGGACGCTGCACCTATCCGCCTATCGATCTCACGCTCCAGTTTTCCCTCATTCGTGAACAAGATCCCGAGATACTTAAACTCCTCCACTTGGGGCAGGACCTCCTCCCCGACCCGGAGAGGGCATGCTACCCTTTTCCGGCTCAAGACCATGGCCTCGGATTTGGAGGAACTGATCCTCATCCCGGCCGCATCGCATTCAGCTGCAAACCGCTCCAGCGAAAGCTGTAGATCACGAGCTGATGAAGCCAATAGGACCACATCATCTGCAAAAAACAGAGAAGCGATTCTAAGGTCACCAAAACGGATCCTCTCAACACCTTGGCTGCGCCTAGAAATTCTGTCCATAAAAGTTATGAACAGAATCGGTGACAAAGGGCAACCTTGGCGGAGTCCAACTCTCACCGGAAACGAGCCTGACTTACTGCCGGCAATGCGGACCAAGCTCTGACACCGGTCGTACAGGGACCTAACAGCCCTTATCAAAGGGCCTGGTACCCCATACTCCCGGAGTACCCCCCACAGAACCCCCCGAGGGACGCGGTCGAATGCCTTCTCCAAGTCCACAAAACACATGTAAACTGGTTGGGCAAACTCCCACGCACCCTCCAGGACCCTGCTGAGGGTGTAGAGCTGGTCCAGTGTTCCACGACCAGGACGAAAACCACACTGCTCCTCCTGAATCCGAGGTTCGACTATCCGACGGACCCTCCTCTCCAGAACCCCTGAATAGACCTTACCAGGGAGGCTTAAGAGTGTGATCCCCCTATAGTTGGAACACACCCTACGGTCCCCCTTTTTAAATAGGGGAACCACCACCCCAGTCTGCCAATCCAAGGGAACTGCCCCCGATGTCCACGCGATATTGCAGAGTCGCGTAAGCCAACACAACCCTACAACATCCAGAGCCCTAAGGAACTCCGGGCGAATCTCATCCACCCCCGGAGCCTTGCCACCGCGGAGCTTTTTAACCACCTCGGCGACCTCAGCACCAGAGATCGGAGAACCCGACCCAAAGTCCCCAGGCTCTGCTTCCTCAGTGGAAGACGTGCCAGTAGGATTGAGGAGGTCTTCGAAGTATTCCGCCCACCGACTCACAACATCCCGAGTTGAGGTCAGCAGCACGCCACCTCCACCATAAATGGTGTTGGTCTCGTACCTCTTTCCCCCCCTGAGACGCCGGATGGTGGACCAGAATTAGAGCTGTCATCGGGCCGGAAATCCACGGCCCTACCCTACCCGAGCCCTTAGTTTAATTACCCAAGCCCGAGGGAGCCCGCTGATTTCCTAGAAATCACCGCCCGACCCGACCCTACCCGATTAAAAAAAAAAACAAAAAAAAAAAAAAAAACACTACGTTTATTTATTAAGCTTTTACTGCGTTCTCCCACTCAGCAAAAGAACTTGATGTTGTTCTTCTGTGTTTTGATGGAGGAGGTGTGAGCGCGCTGCTCGCAGTGACTTTTGAAGCTTCAGGAATGTCAGGAATGCGGCAACTTGTTCCGCCGCAGATGAGAGCAGTGTGCGGACGTGAGCGTGCACCTGACGCACGTCAGCTGGTGACATAATTTTGAGCTTGTTAAAGTTAGGCCACAGAAATAATGCAACTCTGTGCAAGTCGTGGATAATAATTTTGCGCTCCAGCACTTCTGCATGTCGCGCAGAAACACCTGCTGCGGAGAGTCTGTGTGTGTGAGGACTGGCAGTGAGTGTTGCTTCAGTTTCTCATTCCAGAGACAAACCAGGTTGGTGGGATATTTGTCACCCTCCAGTTCTCTCTGTGCACGGTAAAATGGTTCGAGAAATGTCACTAAAAAGTCCAGCATGTCGGGGGAGACGCTGTCCAGGCGCGCGCTGCGCGCCTGCTCTCTGGCTGAGTTTGCGCAATTAAGTGGCTGCGCTCAGTGCGCTGCGGTTTTCACCATCTAAATTCACTCTATTAATTATTTCCTCATCAATAAACTTACTGCCTTATATTCTTTACAAGCAGATTAAAACAATTTTATATTGTGTGCATTTTTATTTAGTTTTGTTTGTGCTGTATGATTAAAAAAAACCACATCAAAGCCCGAGCCCGACCCGCGGCCCGCCAATCAAACGCAAAAATATGGCCCTACCCTACCCGAAGTCGGGTAGGGCTCGGGTAGGGTCGGGCTCGGGCAAAGAAACGACACCTCTAACCAGAATCGCCTCGAAGCCGTACGGAAGTCATTCTCCATGGCCTCTCCGAACTCCTCCCACGCCCGAGTTTTTGCCTCAGCAACCACCCGAGCCGCATGCCGCTTGGACTGCCGGTACCTATCAGCTGCTTCCGGGGTCCCACAAGCCAAAAAGGCCCAATAGGACTCCTTCTTCAGCCTGACAGCATCCCTCACTGCCGGTGTCCACCACCGGGTTCGAGGGTTGCCACCTCGACAGGCACCAACAACCTTGCGGCCACAGCTCCGATAAGCTGCCTCGACAATAGAGGCGCGGAACACGGCCCACTCGGACTCCATGTCCCCCGCCTCCCTCGGAACGTGTTCAAAGCTCTCCCGGAGGTGGGAGTTAAAGCTCCGTCTTACGGGAGACTCTGCCAGACGTTCCCAGCAGACCCTCACGATACGTTTGGGTCTGCCAGGTCTGACCGGCATCCTCCCCCACCATCGGAGCCAACTCACCACCAGGTAGTGGTCAGTAGACAGCTCCGCCCCTCTCCTCACCCGAGTGTCCAAGACATGCGGCCGCAGATCAGATGAGACGACAACAAAGTCGATCATCGAACTGCGACCTAGGGTGTCCTGGTGCCAAGAGCACATATGGACACCCTTATGCTTAAACATGGTGTTCGTTATGGACAATCCATGACGAGCACAGAAGTCCAATAACAGAACACCACTCTGGTTCAGATCAGGGGGGCCGTTCCTCCCAACCACACCCCTCCAGGTCTCACTGTCATTGCCCACGTGAGCGTTGAAGTCCCCCAGTAGAACAAGGGAGTCCCCAGGAGGCGCACTCTCCAATACCCCCTCCAAGGACTCCAAAAAGGGTGGGTAGTCTGAGCTGCCGTTTGGTGCATAGGCACAAACAACAGTCAGAGCCCGTCCCCCCACACGTAGGCGAAGGGAGGCTACCCTCTCGTTCACCGGGGTGAACCCCAACGTACAGGCACCAAGATGGGGGGCAACCAGTATGCCCACTCCTGCTCGGCGCCTCTCACCAGGGGCAACTCCAGAGTGGAAGAGTGTCCAACCCCTCTCAAGGAAACTGGTTCCAGAGCCAGAGCCATGCGTTGAGGTGAGTCCGACTATTTCTAGTCGGAACCTCTCAACCTCACACACTAGCTCAGGCTCCTTCCCCACCAGAGAGGTGACATTCCATGTCCCAATGGCCAGCTTCTGTAGCCGAGGATCAGACCGCCAGGGTCCCCGCCCTCGGCCGCCACCCATCTCACATTGCACCCGACCCCTTTGGCCCCTCCCACAGGTGGTGAGCCCATGGGAAGGGGGACCCACGTCTCCTCTTCGGGCTGTGCCCGGCCGGGCTCCATGGGTAAAAGCCCGGCCACCAGGCGCTCGCCAGCGTGCCCCACCTCCGGGCCTGGCTCCAGAGTGGGGCCCCGGTGACCCGCGTCCGGGCGAGGGAAAACTTAGTCCATTAATTGTACTCATCATAGGGGTTTTTGGGCTGCGCTTTGTCAGATCCCTCACCTAGGACCTGTCTGCCTTGGGTGACCCTTCTAGGGGCATGAAGCCCCTGACAGCATAGCTCCTAGGATCATTGAGACACTCAAACCCCTCCACCACGGTAAGGTGGCAGCCCAGGGAGGTTCATTTCCAAACCTCCACTGGTATGTCATCAGGTTCTACTGCCTTCTCCTTCTTCATTCTTTTCAAAGCTTTCCGGACTTCACCCTCACTAATCTTTCCCACTTCCTGGTCCACAGTTTCTATGAGCTCCACTCTTCTTTCTCTTTCATTATCTTCATTCATTAGCTCAGTGTTTTTCAACCACTGTGCCGCGGAACACCAGTGTGCCGCGAGAGATCGTCTGGTGTTACGTGTAAAATTAGTAAATTATGAATTTTTTATTAACTGGTGTAATTTCCTTACTGCGTGACAGGTGGCAGTATGGAGCATAGCGTCGCACATTAAAACAAGAGAAGTAGCGGCACATGAACGTGACGTGTAGCAGTGAGCAAAACAAACAGCGAGGACCTTCTCAAACAAACAGCGATGGAAAACTTTTTCAAAAGACAAAATACTAAATCCGGTCTGGTCCCTGGACAAAATTCGGACCCAGATGAAGGCCCAAGTGGAAATCAGAAGAAGGCAGAAACCGTGAACGTGAGACTGTACAGCAAGGCTTACATCTCTTTTGAGTCATCAGTTCAGGTATGAACTAGTTCAGATCAGGGGGGCCGTTCCTCCCAACCACACCCCTCCAGGTCTCACTGTCATTGCCCACGTGAGCGTTGAAGTCCCCCAGTAGAACAAGGGAGTCCCCAGGAGGCGCACTCTCCAATACCCCCTCCAAGGACTCCAAAAAGGGTGGGTAGTCTGAGCTGCCGTTTGGTGCATAGGCACAAACAACAGTCAGAGCCCGTCCCCCCACACGTAGGCGAAGGGAGGCTACCCTCTCGTTCACCGGGGTGAACCCCAACGTACAGGCACCAAGATGGGGGGCAACCAGTATGCCCACTCCTGCTCGGCGCCTCTCACCAGGGGCAACTCCAGAGTGGAAGAGTGTCCAACCCCTCTCAAGGAAACTGGTTCCAGAGCCAGAGCCATGCGTTGAGGTGAGTCCGACTATTTCTAGTCGGAACCTCTCAACCTCACACACTAGCTCAGGCTCCTTCCCCACCAGAGAGGTGACATTCCATGTCCCAATGGCCAGCTTCTGTAGCCGAGGATCAGACCGCCAGGGTCCCCGCCCTCGGCCGCCACCCATCTCACATTGCACCCGACCCCTTTGGCCCCTCCCACAGGTGGTGAGCCCATGGGAAGGGGGACCCACGTCTCCTCTTCGGGCTGTGCCCGGCCGGGCTCCATGGGTAAAAGCCCGGCCACCAGGCGCTCGCCAGCGTGCCCCACCTCCGGGCCTGGCTCCAGAGTGGGGCCCCGGTGACCCGCGTCCGGGCGAGGGAAAACTTAGTCCATTAATTGTACTCATCATAGGGGTTTTTGGGCTGCACTTTGTCTGATCCCTCACCTAGGACCTGTCTGCCTTGGGTGACCCTTCTAGGGGCATGAAGCCCCTGACAGCATAGCTCCTAGGATCATTGAGACACTCAAACCCCTCCACCACGGTAAGGTGGCAGCCCAGGGAGGGAAGTTAGGTCCACCGACATTTTTTTTACCATTCATAAAATTGCTCAAAATATATATATTTTATCATTTAAATATGTTCGTTTTTGCAAACAAAATGATAAATCACTTTAATTTTGCTTTAAAAGTGATTTTGAACTTCAAGCCGTGTTTAATCATGGGAAATCCCATTACACGCGAACGCACCATCTGTGATGTCACACTGGGCAGAGCTCTGGGCTTGTCACAGTGCGCAGGTATGAGCAGCTCGACATGAAGGAAGTCTGATACAGCATCAGACCTAAATTAGATCCTGTTGTTTCTTGTTCCATCACCCAAACAATTTTCTGCTTCCCAAAATGAAGACAAATAGCTCAAATCTTCACATAGATTGCTAAATTCGTCCAGTTTTAAATTGTCCGCTATTAAAGACACCACAGCCCTCTGCCCAGTGTGACATCACATATGGTGCGTTCGAGTGTAATCGGATTTCCCATGATTAAACACGGCTTGAAGTTCAAAATCACTTTTAAAGCAAAATTAAAGTGATTTATCATTTTGTTTGCAAAAACAAACTTATTTAAAGACCGTGTAAAGTGAATTTCAATATTTTCTTAAATAAACATTATAAATGCCATAATTGTAAGTTGTGAATGAGTAAAAAGTCTCAAAATTGTAGCTCAATTAATTTTGGAGTTATAGATGAAACTGTGTATAAAGATATGTCTCTTTCAGGATTTTTTAGGCGTGTTTTAAACGTGACCGCGTTTCGTCACGCGGTTTTCATTAGTATAGCCCCACCCCCTGCTGCTCCAGCCGTATAAAGTCGTTCTTCGCATGGGTGGAGCCATTCACTCGCGAATCGCAGATAGCATCAGATAGCAATAGCATAGATATTTTGTTCACTGTTAGCTAGCTAATCAATTATGCCTCGTTCCTGCATCTTCCCTGGATGTCGCAATGGTCAGGGCACCCACATTGAGACGCAGGAGGGAGTCAGAACAAACCCAGGCATGCTGCTGTAGCGGCCACCTGCACCTCCGCGCTGACACGCCCCCACCGTTTCAGATTAAGGGAAAATAATGTTTTTTCATGATTTTTGACACTTAATTTTATAAGGAAAACAATGTTTTTAATCAGTCAGATTTATATGGGTGATTAATAACACATATTTATGCCATGTGACAAACTAAAAACACACATTTAATTTCACTTTACACGGTCTTTAAATTATAAAATATATATATTTTGAGCAATTTTATGAATAGTAAAAAAATCATGTCAGTGGAACTTTAAGACCATATTGTTGTGGCATTGTTCAGGTGTATTTGAAGGCATGTTAAGTGCAATTTCATCCTCTTTAATTTTAAGACCATATTGTTGTGGCATTGTTCAGGTGTATTTGAAGGCATGTTAAGTGCAATTTCATCCTCTTTAATTTTAAGACCATATTGTTGTGGCACTGTTCAGGTGTATTTGAAGGCATGTTAAGTGCAATTTCATCCTCTTTAATTTTAAGACCATATTGTTGTGGCACTGTTCAGGTGTATTTGAAGGCATGTTAAGTACAATTTCATCCTCTTTAATTTTAAGACCATATTGTTGTGGCACTGTTCAGGTGTATTTGAAGGCATGTTAAGTGCAATTTCATCCTCTTTAATTTTAAGACCATATTGTTGTGGCACTGTTCAGGTGTATTTGAAGGCATGTTAAGTGCAATTTCATCCTCTTTAATTTTAAGACCATATTGTTGTGGCACTGTTCAGGTGTATTTGAAGGCATGTTAAGTGCAATTTCATCCTCTTTAATTTTAAGACCACAATTTGTGGCACTGTTCAGGTGTATTTGAAGGCATGTTAAGTGCAATTTCATCCTCTTTAATTTTAAGACCATATTGTTGTGGCACTGTTCAGGTGTATTTGAAGGCATGTTAAGTGCAATTTCATTCCTATTCAAGACACTTTGATAAGAATGACTATATATTTAATATAGGCGGATACAGTGTATCTATGTTTACAATTTTGGTTGGTGGTGTGCCTCGGGATTTTTTCAATGAAAACACTGTGCCTTGGCTCAAAAAAGGTTGAAA
>JBBPBX010070528.1:7681-18565 GCA_038048925.1 Garcialebias charrua | reverse complement strand
CTCCGGGTGGGGGTAGAAGGCAAGATTTCTGTGTAATGAGTGTTGATGGGGATAGAATAAAGGGGTTCTCTAAATCCGACGACACTGGAACAAGCGTTCTTGCATTTATGATGGCTCCTTCCGTCAGATGACAGCCTTGATGTTCCACCAGCTCGTGGTGATGACGAGTTAGCAAGAGGGAGACGTGGCTGTGTTTAGGGAGAATTAATGGACTATTTTCAAAGTTCTCGATTTCTCAGTGTTTGAGTCGGCCTCCAACAGAAATGAGACCATCCTGCAGGATTGGACTGAGCTTTTGTAGAGGGTTCTGCTTTGAGATCGGCTTGCCAGCATAAAGGGCAGAAAGTTCTTTTTCGAAGTGGGCCTTTTGTGTCTCCTTGAGGATGACAGTTTTTGCTTGAGCTATCTCCTCTAGAGTATGAGGTAGGTGACATTGGTGCCAGCCTTTACACCTCGATGCATGGTCTGATGGGTTTTCTTCTGTGCGCACATAGTGCCATTGTTCTGGCTTTGACGACTGGCGAATGCGCTGTGCTCTGTTGTTTGGCAGTCGCTGGCGAGGTTCTTTAAACGGAAGTGGGGTGACCCAACTGTTGTCCTCATCTCTGTACACAGCATTGTCCATTATTTTGATAAACATGGCGTCCTGTATTGAGGGAGCTGGTTTATTGTCATCTTCTGTCCGGTTAAAAACAGTTTGTCCCAAAGCTTGCTCAGGTGCTTTACTCAGCCTATTTGTGTGTGGCATTTCCTTGAGTTGCAGAAGGCTGTTGCATGGCTCAAAAACTGTGGGTCGATCATTTTCTAGGACAACTGTTTTGAGAGTGCTGATAGTCGGCCTATGAAGTTTACCCAGACAAACCTCCCCGACTACAACCCATCCTAGATCTAAACGCTGAGCAAATGGTGCATTATGAGGCCCATTAACTCTCTGCCTGACCTTGTGTACCCGTAAAACGTCCCGCCCTAGTAACAGGAGTATTTCAGCTTTAGGGTCTAGTTCTGGAATGTATTTTGCTAAGGATTGAAGATGTGGCTGGTGTAGCACTGCTCTAGGGGTTGGGATTTCACTTCTGTTATTGGGAATGTCCTGACACTCAATGAGCGGGGGTAGAGGAATAACTACCGACCTATCTAGTGACTCAATCTGGAAGCCTTGAGCCGTTTTACCCCATTTTTCTACAACACCAGAACATGTTCTAAGATTGTAGGAAAACGGTTCGGTTTTAATGTCAAAAAGTTCAAAAAACTCTGGCCTGGCTAAGGAACGATTGCTCTGATCGTCTATTATTACATAAGCTTTGACTGCTTTGTTCTTGTAACCTAAAGGGTACACCCATGCAAGACATATCTTAGAACATGAACAACCCCACTGACCTGGACCACACACATCTGTGCAGCTTGTTGTGACGTTGACTGTGTCAGGACTGTTCTCTCCCTCCCCGCCATTCTCTTGTGCCGGTGAGGGAGCCTTGTTGATCTGTGGTGGAGGACCAGGATGCATGATTGCATCGTGGCTTGTGCTATCACATTCAGAACACGTTACTGCAGATTTACAGTCCTTTGCAAGATGAGTGTCTGAAGAGCAGCATTTAAAGCATATTCCTTTCTCTTTGAGGAAGGCCTTCCTTTCATCGAGTGGTTTGTTCCGAAATGTCCTGCATTTTTTGAATGGGTGTGGCTTATTATGCAGAGGGCAGTTCCTGTTAAAATCGTTGTTGGGGAGAGAAATATTGGTTTTGTGTACAGTAATAGGTTTACTAGAGTTAAAGTTCTTTGAATATAGTCTTTCTGGCCTTGAGTGTGTTTGGTCGTTTTGTTGGTGGAAACTTGGATCATTGCGTCTCTTTGCCTCTTTGCATATGAATTTGCAGAAATACTTAAAAGGTGGGAAACAGCCTTGATTTTCCTCTTTATATTGAGATCCATGTGACATCCACTTTTCCTGAAGTCCATGTGGGAGTTTTTCAACAATTGGCCCAATTCCGCGAGAAGTGTCCAGATATTGTAGGCCAGGGAGGTAGCCATCTTCCTTGGCGCTTTGAATCTCTTGTAGCAGATCCCCTAGTTCACGCAGCTTGATGTTATCTTTGACCGTTATTCTTGGAAAACTGTCCAATCGTTGGAAGAGCGAGTTTTCGATTATTTCAGGAGCTGCATAACATTCGTTTAGTCTCTCCCATGCTTTGTATAGAGCTAATGTGGGGTTGTTGACATGTACTGAACGTATGCGTTTTACCTGATCACTTGACTCCTTCCCTAGCCATTTTATCATGAGATCTAGCTGTTGAATGGGACTAAGGTGAACCTCGGTTGTTGCACTAGAAAATGAAGAGTACCATGCTCCATAATTCTCTGGCCTATCATCAAACTGGTAAAGGCCTGAAGTGATTAGATCCCGTCTTGCTATGTATTGGGCAAATGGCTCAACTGGATGTGGAATGCTGGCTGGGGTGTTCCAGTGAGGCGTGAACGGTGAGCAAGTTGGGTTGAAGGGAGCATTTGGTTTCGTTTCACCTCTAGGCTGACTGGGCATATTTAAAGCAGTAACTTTGTCCTTAGTAAGCTTTCGTTCAGTGCTGATGGGTTGTGGCTCTACACTGTGTTCATCGGGGGGATGCCATGTTACAAATGTATCGAGTGAGCTAACTCGTGGGCGAACGATGGTTGTTGCTTCTTCAGAACATGGAGATTGTATTATGCCCATTTGAGATTGTACAAATTCACTTGTACGTTCTAATTTTAATATTTCTGATGGAGGTTTTCTATTTTTGGGCTCCTCTTGTGTTGCCTCAGCTTCCTCCAGCACTTGGGCTTCAGCCACAGCAGCATCAGCTTCCTTTTGTAATGTTATCACTTCCAATGTTGCCTCTATTTTAGCTTTTTCCAGTTCACTTTGTGCTCTTTCAACTTTTAACTGTGCTTCTTTGGTTGCATAAGATGCTCTCACCTTAGCAGCTTCCGCTTTAGCACGAGCGTGAGCAGCGCTTACTGTTGATCCAGATGAACGGCTCGTCCTTACACTGCTTGCAGACTTGTTGCTGGATGCCATTTTGACTGTTAGGAATTGTCAGTTGGCGCCTTTTCACTGTAGTGTTTTCAACGAGGATGTTGGTGACACCGAGTTAAACCACAAATGAAGACCCTGGAGTTTAGTTGCAGCTTATTTAATTGTCTTCATGAACATGTGGTGAAAACTGAAATGACAGGAAATACACTATCTCAACACACAGAGACATATGTACACAAATCAAGTGGTTCAAGTTCGCTAAAATAACATTACAGAAAAATCAACAATAATGTCCAAACTAATCAGTATAAACTGCCATATAATACAACTTACGGCGTTCCTGCCTGACAATTGAGAGTGGATGGCACCTGATAACGTTTTATGCCACTTTTTGCATGTAAATCGTTGTTTTTGAAGCGAACCGTTAAACAGGAAGTACGTAACCGGAAGTACGTACCCGAAACCGGAAGTAGAATTTATCGATAATATTTTTAAATACAAACTTATATAAAGCATGAATTGTTTGTCTAAACAACTTGCAATCATTTTTAATAACACCAAAAATGTTTTTATAATTATTTACTTTGTATTTAACCTTATGAACTTATTTATAGAAATGCCTTAAGGACAACACACTCCCCGCCTGGCCTAATGAGGCCACTACTAAACAATCCATTATGCATTCAGTCCTTTGGCATGAGAAGAATTACTTCTGTAACTGGTCGCATAAATGTCTTTACACAACCTTGATCCCATCCCTTTACCTCGATCTTTCTTACTAGACTGTCCTTGCCTGGAAATGTTGCAGTGACCCTTGCCATGGGCCAGCTGTTACGTGCAACCTGCTTGTCCTTTAGCAGAACTAGGTCGCCAACTTGGAGGTTTCTACATGATACAGTCCATTTCTGTCTTTGTTGTAAAGTGGGCAAATACTCATGCCTCCAGCGTGTCCAAAACTGGTTGGAAAGAGCTTGGACTTGTCTCCATTGTTTGGTGTAAAGATCTTTATCCAAGAAGTCTCCGGGTGGGGGTAGAAGGCAAGATTTCTGTGTAATGAGTGTCGATGGGGATAGAATAAAGGGGTTCTCTGGATCAGACGACACTGGAACAAGCGGCCTTGCATTTATGATGGCTGTTATTTCGGCCATGAGCGTGCATAGCACTTCGTGGGTCAGTTGTATCTTGTTTCGCAGCAACATGGAGTCTAGGATTCTGCGAGCAACTCCGATCATGCGCTCCCAAGAACCTCCCATGTGAGAGGCATGTGGAGGATTGAACTCCCAGCTGCAACCTTGCTCTGTTAGATACTTCTGCATTGATTTGTCCATTTCTAGTTCTCTTGAAGCTCCAACAAAATTGGTGCCCCGATCAGATAACAACTGTTTGGCGGGGCCTCTTAGGGCAAAGAAGCGACGGAGGGCATTTATGCAGCTGGAGGTGTCTAGAGATTCGATTACCTCAATATGGACAGCCCTTGAACTCATGCAGGTAAACATAATGGCCCACCGCTTACTTTCAGCAACTCCGCCCCTGGTACGTCTGGTGGTTATAGTCCAGGGCCCGAAGACGTCGAGGCCAACATAAGTAAAAGGAGGACAAGTTTTTAGGCGTTCAGGTGGTAGAGCCGCCATGAGTTGTTGTTCTTGTTTCCCACGCAATTTGCGGCAGGTTAAACATTTGTGGATTACTGAGTTGACTAGTGTTTTGCACCCTAAAATCCATAGTCCGGCAGCCCTGATGGCTCCTTCCGTCAGATGACGGCCTTGATGTTCCACCAGCTCGTGGTGATGACGAGTTAGCAGGAGGGAGACGTGACTGTGTTTAGGGAGAATTAACGGACTCTTTTCAAAGTTCTCAACTTCTGAGTGTTTGAGTCGGCCTCCGACAGCAATGAGGCCATCCTGCAGGATTGGACTGAGCTTTTGTAGAGGGCTCTGCTTTGAGATCAGCTTGCCAGCATTAAGGGCAGAAAGTTCTTTTTCCAAGTGGGCCTTTTGTGTCTCCTTGAGAATGACAATTTTTGCTTGAGCTATCTCCTCAGGAGTATGAGGTAGGTGACATTTGTGCCAGCCTTTGCATTTGCTGTTTGGATTGGTCCCATTGAAGGATTTTGCGATGTGGATAAGATTTGCTATAGCTCTGACTAAGGACTTGAAAGTGGAAAAGCGCTCGAAACGTTTACTGTTGAGTACTTGGAGGTGAGTGACATAAGTTCTGATTTCTGGCCTAATTTCTGAGTCTTTGTCAGGTTCGATTAAGTCAAACATTTCACTCACATGTGGTGTCTCTGCAGGAGTTTGGCGGATGAATGATGGTCCGGTGAACCAGGTCGACTTTTTTAGCTGAGCTGCTGACAATGACCTCGATGCATGGTCTGCTGGGTTTTCTTCTGTGCGCACATAGTGCCATTGTTCTGGCTTTGACGATTGGCGAATGCGTTGTGCTCTGTTGTAGACATATGTATAGAATCTTCTAGAGTCGTTACAGATGTACCCTAGTACCACTTTACTGTCTGTGTAAAAGTGTATTGCATCAAAATGTATGTCCAACTCATCCTGAATGAGATCAGCCATTTCCACTGCCAAGACGGCTGCACAGAGTTCAAGTCTTGGTATAGTTGGCTCTGACAGGGGAGCTAGCTTTGCCTTGCCCATTATGAATCCAACCTCAACTTTGCCATCTGCTTGGGTTGCCTTTAAATAGCTTACAGCTCCTATGGCCTTAGTTGATGCATCTGAGAATAAACACAGTTCTTTGTGCGTTGCTTGACTGAGTGAAGTAGATGTGAAGGTTCTAGGGACATGTAGTTCCTTTAGGTCTTGAAGGGAATTTCTCCACGTTTCCCATTTGCTTTGTTTGTCCTCTGGAAGGGGTGTGTCCCAATCTGAACATTCAGTTGTGAGTTCTCTGAGCAGAGCTCTTCCTTGGATTGTGACTGGTGCTAATAGACCCAGGGGATCGAAGACACTGTTGACGGATGACAGAACACCACGTCGGGTGAATGGTTTGTTTGTGTCGGCTACTGAGTAAGTGAACGTGTCAGTTGTCGTCTCCCAAATAAGACCAAGGCTCCGCTGGGATTGTGTTTCTTCCCCACTTAAATCTAAGTCTTTAACAACTGGTGCACAGTCTTCTGGGCAGAAGGCCTGCATAACTGCCTGTGAGTTAGAGACAAACTTATGCAGGCGCAGGTTGGATTCAGCGAGTGAAGCTTGTGTTCTTTGAAGCAAGTCTATTGCCTCAGCTGAAGAGGGAACAGAAACCAAGCCATCGTCTACGTAAAAGTGCCTCTCCACGAACTTGACAGTATCAGCACCGTAGTCCTTTGCACCTGCTCTGATGGCTTTGCGAAGTCCGTAAACAGCAACAGCAGGAGATGGTGAGTTGCCAAATACATGGACTTTCATGCGATAGTCGATAACTTCCTTGTTTAAATCATTGTCTCTATGCCAAAGAAAACGGAGGAAGTTACGGTGGTCCTCGCGCACCATAAAACAGTGAAACATTTGCTGTATATCTGCCATGATTGCAACGCTTTCAGTCCGGAAGCGGAGAAGAACTCCAAGGAGTGTGTTATTTAGATCAGGGCCAGTAAGGAGAACGTTGTTAAGTGAGACACCACGGTACTGAGCACTAGAATCAAAAACAACTCTGATCTGATTGGGCTTTTGTGGGTGGTAAACTCCGAATGTTGGAAGATACCAGCACTCCTCTTCCTTTTTTAGTGGGGGTGCCAACTCAGCATGGCCATTAGAAAAGATCTTTCCCATGAAGGCCACATATTGCTCTTGCATTTTTGGTTTCTTGTTTAGGTTGCGCTTTAAGGATGAGAATCTTGTGAGTGCTTGCTCTCTATTGTTTGGCAGTCGCTGGCGAGGTTCTTTAAACGGAAGTGGGGCGACCCAACTGTTGTCCTCATCTCTGTACACAGCATTGTCCATTATTTTGATAAACATGGTGTCCTGTATTGAGGGAGCTGGTTTATTGTCATCTTCCGTCTGGTTAAAAACAGTTCGTCCCAGAGCTTGCTCAGGTGCTTTACTCAGCCTATTTGTGTGTGGCATTTCCTTGAGTTGCAGAAGGCTGTTGCATGGCTCAAAAACTGTGGGTCGACCATTTTCTAGGACAACTGTTTTGAGAGTGCTGATAGTCGGCCTATGAAGTTTACCCAGACAAACCTCCCCGACTACAACCCATCCTAGATCTAAACGCTGAGCAAATGGTGCATTATGAGGCCCATTAACTCTCTGCCTGACCTTGTGTACCCGTAAAACGTCCCGCCCTAGTAACAGGAGTATTTCAGCTTTAGGGTCTAGTTCTGGAATGTATTTTGCTAAGGATTGAAGATGTGGCTGGTGTAGCACTGCTCTAGGGGTTGGGATTTCACTTCTGTTATTGGGAATGTCCTGACACTCAATGAGCGGGGGTAGAGGAATAACTACCGACCTATCTAGTGACTCAATCTGGAAGCCTTGAGCCGTTTTACCCCATTTTTCTACAACACCAGAACATGTTCTGAGATTGTAGGAAAACGGTTCGGTTTTAATGTCAAAAAGTTCAAAAAACTCTGGCCTGGCTAAGGAACGATTGCTCTGATCGTCTATTATTACATAAGCTTTGACTGCTTTGTTCTTGTAACCTAAAGGGTACACCCATGCAAGACATATCTTAGAACATGAACAACCCCACTGACCTGGACCACACACATCTGTGCAGCTTGTTGTGACGTTGACTGTGTCAGGACTGTTCTCTCCCTCCCCGCCATTCTCTTGTGCCGGTGAGGGAGCCTTGTTGATCTGTGGTGGAGGACCAGGATGCATGATTGCATCGTGGCTTGTGCTATCACATTCAGAACACGTTACTGCAGATTTACAGTCCTTTGCAAGATGAGTGTCTGAAGAGCAGCATTTAAAGCATATTCCTTTCTCTTTGAGGAAGGCCTTCCTTTCATCGAGTGGTTTGTTCCGAAATGTCCTGCATTTTTTGAATGGGTGTGGCTTATTATGCAGAGGGCAGTTCCTGTTAAAATCGTTGTTGGGGAGAGAAATATTGGTTTTGTGTACAGTAATAGGTTTACTAGAGTTAAAGTTCTTTGAATATAGTCTTTCTGGCCTTGAGTGTGTTTGGTCGTTTTGTTGGTGGAAACTTGGATCATTGCGTCTCTTTGCCTCTTTGCATATGAATTTGCAGAAATACTTAAAAGGTGGGAAACAGCCTTGATTTTCCTCTTTATATTGAGATCCATGTGACATCCACTTTTCCTGAAGTCCATGTGGGAGTTTTTCAACAATTGGCCCAATTCCGCGAGAAGTGTCCAGATATTGTAGGCCAGGGAGGTAGCCATCTTCCTTGGCGCTTTGAATCTCTTGTAGCAGATCCCCTAGTTCACGCAGCTTGATGTTATCTTTGACCGTTATTCTTGGAAAACTGTCCAATCGTTGGAAGAGCGAGTTTTCGATTATTTCAGGAGCTGCATAACATTCGTTTAGTCTCTCCCATGCTTTGTATAGAGCTAATGTGGGGTTGTTGACATGTACTGAACGTATGCGTTTTACCTGATCACTTGACTCCTTCCCTAGCCATTTTATCATGAGATCTAGCTGTTGAATGGGACTAAGGTGAACCTCGGTTGTTGCACTAGAAAATGAAGAGTACCATGCTCCATAATTCTCTGGCCTATCATCAAACTGGTAAAGGCCTGAAGTGATTAGATCCCGTCTTGCTATGTATTGGGCAAATGGCTCAACTGGATGTGGAATGCTGGCTGGGGTGTTCCAGTGAGGCGTGAACGGTGAGCAAGTTGGGTTGAAGGGAGCATTTGGTTTCGTTTCACCTCTAGGCTGACTGGGCATATTTAAAGCAGTAACTTTGTCCTTAGTAAGCTTTCGTTCAGTGCTGATGGGTTGTGGCTCTACACTGTGTTCATCGGGGGGATGCCATGTTACAAATGTATCGAGTGAGCTAACTCGTGGGCGAACGATGGTTGTTGCTTCTTCAGAACATGGAGATTGTATTATGCCCATTTGAGATTGTACAAATTCACTTGTACGTTCTAATTTTAATATTTCTGATGGAGGTTTTCTATTTTTGGGCTCCTCTTGTGTTGCCTCAGCTTCCTCCAGCACTTGGGCTTCAGCCACAGCAGCATCAGCTTCCTTTTGTAATGTTATCACTTCCAATGTTGCCTCTATTTTAGCTTTTTCCAGTTCACTTTGTGCTCTTTCAACTTTTAACTGTGCTTCTTTGGTTGCATAAGATGCTCTCACCTTAGCAGCTTCCGCTTTAGCACGAGCGTGAGCAGCGCTTACTGTTGATCCAGATGAACGGCTCGTCCTTACACTGCTTGCAGACTTGTTGCTGGATGCCATTTTGACCGTGAGGAATCGTCAGTTGGCGCCTTTTCACTGTAGTGTTTTCAACGAGGATGTTGGTGACACCGAGTTAAACCACAAATGAAGACCCTGGAGTTTAGTTGCAGCTTATTTAATTGTCTTCATGAACATGTGGTGAAAACTGAAATGACAGGAAATACACTATCTCAACACACAGAGACATATGTACACAAATCAAGTGGTTCAAGTTCGCTAAAATAACATTACAGAAAAATCAACAATAATGTCCAAACTAATCAGTATAAACTGCCATATAATACAACTTACGGCGTTCCTGCCTGACAATTGAGAGTGGATGGCACCTGATAACGTTTTATGCCACTTTTTGCATGTAAATCGTTGTTTTTGAAGCGAACCGTTAAACAGGAAGTACGTAACCGGAAGTACGTACCCGAAACCGGAAGTAGAATTTATCGATAATATTTTTAAATACAAACTTATATAAAGCATGAATTGTTTGTCTAAACAACTTGCAATCATTTTTAATAACACCAAAAATGTTTTTATAATTATTTACTTTGTATTTAACCTTATGAACTTATTTATAGAAATGCCTTAAGGACAACACAAGGATGCTTGTAGAATGGGATTGTGTTTTTTTTTTTTTAACATTTTTTTTAAATTCAAGAAATACCGTAAGTTATAAATAAGCTGAGGGGGCTGGCGGTCCTTCTGGATGTAATTCATCAGAGCCGCAATCAGCATCTAGGAGTTAAACGACTACAAATTTTTAAAGTCGACTCATTTTAGTTATCAACGGTTGTCGGCTGTGTGCGCCCGCAGCAGCTGGGTCCAGTTAAGCCACAGATGGCTGGATGGCAGCCATTAAGTTATTTCCTGTCCTTCCTTGACGCAGTGGCTGGAAAACTTCACGTAGCTGCGTCGCTGACATCCATCTGGACTTTTAGTTATTTAGACTAATTTTCCGATATGAGATCAAAATGGTCCCACACGGCAGAAACCCTTTGGTTTGAGGCTGCTCCATAACTCTTGATGAATTTAATGATGACCGGCAAAAGATCAAAGATTGTTTTTTGGCAGATGCATCCCGTTGACAGACGCTTCCTTATAAACAGTTTGGCGCGTCAGTTTGAAACAGCTCCTGTATCGCTCATGTGACTGTCTAATAGCGGTACGCGCACCGACACGGGGTTTGCTCTATGAGCTCGACGCATCGGTGTTGCCGGACCCATCACTACTTATCTGAATCTGGCTCCCCGTTGGGCCTCGAATAGACCTAATTATCATATCGCTCCTGGGGATGTCTAAACCAAGAACGCTCTGTCCACTCCGCACCCCCTCCCCCCTCTCCCCGAGAACAACTGTGAGCACTTCTCAACTGAAGGTGTTTCATGGCCAAATCTCACAGTCTTGTCATCAAATGCAGATGCTGGTGAAGATTCTCAGTCATCCAGGACATGATAAAATCAGAACAAGTCTTCAATACAAAAACAACTGGACTTTATTTGTTACAGAAAAACC
>JBBPBX010070527.1:0-18566 GCA_038048925.1 Garcialebias charrua | reverse complement strand
CCCCAAGGGAGTCTGCTGGTAGCAGACCTGCGCAGTCTTGGCACCACTCGGCAACCCGTGCCCCAGCGCAGAAGCTGCCATCATATGAGGAGGAGCCTAGGCAAAGACCCCCGCAGGGCCCACCTCGTACCGAGCACGCATGGAGCAAAAACAGGTTTTTCCCCCGGTAGGTGACCAAACACAGGTCCTCCTTGGCAAATCGTGACAACAGACAGAAACGTGCCTGATGAACCAGGTCCACGTTTTCACATTACAGGGTCACCCGCCCACGTGGTAACGGGAATTATCCCTTCATGTCCAGACTTTGCTTGTAACACAGTACAATCAGCTGGTTTATTTACAGCATGCACAAATCATGCTTTTTCTGTTGTGAGTGACATAAAATCATGTACGTCATTGCACATAAGCACAAATAAAGTTCATGAAACAGCTCCTCTCTGTTTTATTGACCAAAACAACAACAACAACAACACAAATCAGGTCTTTCTGACCTGGAAGCCGTCATAAAGAGAGAGGGCCTTTTTCCCCCTCTCTCTCATGACCCACGGGGTATTAGCATAATTGATAAACCCCAGCAGAGTGCCTCTGCAATGAGCAGACACAGAGGCATCTACAAACCCCCCCCTCCCATACACACACACACCTTTCAGGAAGGCAGGTGGGGAGGGTCACGTGCTCAAGCCCTGGTTCCATTGTGAACAACGGGAGAGCCAATACACTAACCAGACGAACACATGACATGTCCGCACCTCAGAGAGGCGAGCGGACAGAGTTTGACAACAGGGGGACTACATCAGACGCCCTCAGGCAGCCACATTCACACCTCCACAACAATGACTGTGTTCAACCTGTTGTGGATGAAAACATGTCAGAGCCGAATTAGATTTCTCTTCCTGTTTTCCAAGAGGGACTGAGCACTTTATCATCAAGTAATCTAAAGTCTACCAAACCAAAAAGAACACCCCCACGCTCTCACAGGGTAGCTGATCCTTTATCATTATTGAGGGACATGCAATGCCCGAGCAGTACTCAGACAGCACGTATCCTCCCGTTGTGTGCTGATCCAAAACTGCTTTCAAAAATAATTCCCCCAGAGGGGGACACACGGACCTCTGTCGGTTTACCTGGTGCCAACGCTCCATTGAAGCCAAGGACCAGTAAACTGGACCATCCCAGGAAATGGATTGGAGTCAGGAGATCTGCTCGTTTACATAACTCGCAGCCTCACAACAGGACTCCAAATTTGGAAGAGGAAAATATATTTTCTGCTCCAAACCTGTCGAATAAAGTTGACAGGTTACATCGGCCCTCAATGAACCCTGAGCAGGGTAACTTGGGAGCACATCAGCAGGGAGGCCTTCCCAATCTGGTTAACTCCCAGGGGTTAACAACCTCTTTGTCACCAGAAGGGGCAATACAACCACTTAGGCCAGGAACTGCCAAAAGCCTCAGCTTGTTGGCTGAAAAGAACATGTTGATGGCGTCAGGCTTTCCAGAAAATGTGGTATTGACCATACAAAATGCCCGTGCTGGTTCAACACAATCTTTATACGCACAAAAGTGGCACATTTTTGAAGCCTGGTGCTCAGAAAGAAATATTATTTCTTATGCATGTGACTTGGCTCAACTCCTGACTTTCCTTCAGGATTTACTGGAAAAAGGTTGTTCTTATTCAACGATTAAAGTTTTCCTATCAGCGATTTCAGCCTGTCACAAAGGCTGGGGATACAAGACACCCGGAGCACATCCAATCATAATAAGATTTATGAGGGGTGTCCTTCGGACTAAACCACCCAGCAGGACCCTGACCCCTGGTTGGGATCTTGGCCTGGTTCTGGAAGCTCTTTGTGACCCTCCATTTGAGCCACTGAGCAAGGTTAAGATAGATTTACTATCTAATAAAACTGCTCTACTCCTGGTACTTTGCTCAGTAAAACGCGTGGGTAACCTCCATGCATTGTCTGTACATCCAATGTGTACCAGATTCGCTCCTGACGGGTCAAAGGTCACACTAAGGCCTAATCCCACATACACTCCCAAGGTCTTGACTCTGAACCATAGGAGTCTAGATTTTGATCTCTCCTTCTTTCCACCTGCCCCTGTCATCACTCAGGAACAGGAAAGGCTATAGGCTCTCTGCCCAGTGAGGGCTTTATGCACCTACATGCAGAGAACAGCCGAATGGAGGAAAACAAACCAACTGTTCGTCTGCTTTGCAGCACCTGCTACCGGGAGAGCCCTATCAAAACAACGCCTCTCACATTGGGTGACTGAGGCCATTAAAAGGGCCTACAGTAGCAAAGGTCAACAGGTACCCTCTGGAGTGCATGCTCACTCCACTAGGGGCTTGGCCACTTCCTGGTCATTATTTAAGAGTGTGCCAGTTGCAGACATCTGTGCTGCTACAAATTGGAGCTCATTAAATACTTTTGCAAAGCATTACAGTTTGGATGTTACTGCAGGTGACGTCACTCAGGCTGCCCTTTCTAACACACAGCAGAAAGTAGCCTTGAGGTGCCTGTTGGTCAAAGGCAGACGCTCACTCTAGCATGCATTTTACTGAGCATTTCAAGGGCATGAATGGATTACGTTCCCATAGCAAGTATGTTGCACCGAGAGACCAACTGAAAGGGAACTGAAAGTTATGCACCATAACTCATGTTCCCTGAAGGAAGGGAACGAGGTACAACATAGCTGGCCCTTTTCAATGCTGAAAGCTCGGTGAAGTGCAACTTTGGAGAAAGATGGAGGGGCGCAAGCCGCTTAAGTACCCAGAGGGCGGGGCCTCTGGCGCGGTAGTGACGCCCCTAGCCGTTAAGGCATGAGTATATTCCTTCAGGTAATCGCGCGGGGGCGCAATTCCCCTAGCAAGTATGTTGCACCTCGTTCCCTTCCTTCAGGGAACATGAGTTATGGTGCATAACTTTCAGTTTTATGTAACTATAGAAGATGAAGCCTTTTTCTCACTGCAAGACTCACGCTCTTGGCTGAAGGTTGCGTTGGACAGCACCTCCTAATAAGCTGTTGCCCTCATAGACTGAAGCAGTCGCAGTAATGTTCAGCTACCTTGGGCAGTTCCTGGCAAGTCCTCCCCGTGGTGTATCCTCGTCTGATCCACCAGCAGAACCCCAGAAACACAAGTGATCTGCTGCCCTCAAGATGACCCGGTAAGGAGCAGAAACCATGATCCTGGATCCTGAGAATGTTTTATTCATGTTTTATTGAGTCTATTTTAACCTTTACCTTCATCTGTTGGTTTGGACTTTTGACTTGCAAGAACAAGAGCAAACTCTCGGGGATTGTCAAGATGTGCAGCAAAACTGCTGGCATAGACCTGACGAACCTCGCAGACCTACACAAGGTGAGGTCAGTGAATAAGGCCAGGCAGATTCTGGCAAATCCTGATCACCCACTCCATGATGAGTTCAGGTTGCTTCCATCTGGACGCAGGTTTCTGCAACCCAGATGTAGAACAAACAGATTGAAAAACTCATTTATCCCTGTAGCAATCAGGTTTCTCAATGCACACTAATTTTAACACTGTTACTTTAATGTCTTAATGTCTTGTGTACAGTATATATATATATATATATATATATATATATATATATATAGATATATAGATATATAGATAGATATATAGATATATAGATAGATATATAGATATATATATATATATGTGTGTGTGTGTGTGTGTGTGTGTGTGTGTGTGTGTGTGTGTGTGTGTGTGTGTGTGCGTGTGTGTGTGTGTGTGTGTGTGTGTGTGTGTACACACCTACTGACTGTGAAGTTAATTGGCCCCCGGGGATAATAAAGGTACTTGAACTTGAACTTGGTCTGGTTATGCCAATTTAGCTGATGCAACTTGATAAATCATTTCCTGGCTTGAAGTGATAATAAATGACTTTATCTGATCACATTAAATAACTTATTTCAAACAAAATTCAAAGTAAACTTTTTATTAAAATAGCCAAACTTTGTCTAAAATCATGCGCGTATAGAAACCAAAATAATTCCTGCTCAAAGAGTCAGTTTTGCCTTAGATAAGATAATTACGCCTTGATTTATGCATTATTATTGTTTGATTGTTATTATTGTTGTTGACTTTAGTTTGATTATGTTTGTAATAAAATTTCAAAGACAACTTTGGTCTCTTCATTCAGATGAATATTCATTTGTTCTGGTATGGGACTTTCTGTAATTAACAGATTCTACTTCAGTGAAAGAGTTCTGATTATTAAAGGGTGAAAACATTAATTAAGTTGTTATTGGTCAAATTGACCGGCTGGTGCCAAACTTTAACGAGTGCTAAACAAGTGTAGTGAAGTGAGGAGCAAGTGTCGCCCTTCTTCCTCCATCACTCCATAAATGCTATAGTCTTCAACATGTCCCCCATGTGTCTGAGCTGTACAGGATAGTGTTTAGCACTACAAGTTCCATTGATCATGATCAGCGATGGGAGACGCCAAACCAGAACTAACTGTGGAAAATAGTGAATAACTGTACAGAAAATTCAGATGATATGGGCCTCACATCAACACAAACACTATTAAAATGGCCCCATTGTTTGGGTCAGTCCATTTTATCTGGTGAAACATTAATTATGGTGAATAAAAAGGGCTGCAGGGACCAACCCAGGCAGGCCCAAACAGAACAAGGATCCAGCCCAACCAGCTGACCTGGAGTGGAAGAAGCTTTAAGATTATTATTTTTTTCTTTTTTAAACGAAGCAGAAATGTAATAAAACTAGATAAAACACAGCAGCACAGCATCTTGTTATCCTGGCATGACAACTTTTAAATCATTCCTGTTAATGACACTAACTGAGAGAAGAGGAGGTGCACAACAACAGATGATCACATGCCAGTCCCTGTAGAGAAGAGACAATTACGCCTTTTAATTTTTGCAGATGACACACCACATCACTAAGATACTTGTAGTATAACGCTGATCACAGGCACACAACAACACCGCCAGGTAACCAAAGTCTGAGTAAACAAGGTGAGAGGGTGACTGAGAAATCCCGTGTGCTTATACAGTATACAGTACTGTACCATCTGGTGATTGGACAGCCAGTTTACAATTCTGCATTAGTCATACTGCAACACTCATAAACAATTAAATCATCTGGGCTGAATGGTGGGAAATCTGCCCTGATGCATGCATGCATGTGGTACATGTGGTGGAACGAAATTTGGTACACAGCGTCCCAGTTACATCCAACAATAACGTGTAAAAGAAAAATAGTAATAACGTCTAAGATACTGTATGAACTAAAAAACATCAACTAAAAATACATTAAGCACTAATAGCATCATAAAACATTACATTAATTACATTAGCATTACATTAATATTAATCCTCAGTAGGTAAGATATTATATCTTCAAACATTCTGCAAAACTTCCGTATCATT
This sequence comes from Garcialebias charrua, assembly GCA_038048925.1. Classification (NCBI taxonomy): domain Eukaryota; kingdom Metazoa; phylum Chordata; class Actinopteri; order Cyprinodontiformes; family Rivulidae; genus Garcialebias; species Garcialebias charrua. The sequence continues at coordinate 13,151 of JBBPBX010070527.1, read as the reverse complement.
TTCAAAAGATCTATGTTCTTCAGTCCTTCAGTAAATGCATATAACGCACCGTCGTTCATGTGAGACCTTCAGGCTAAGAGCATCTAAACTACAGTACAGGAGTTGTGGCCGTTTTAGTGAAACATTAAAGTAAAATGTCAGGCTAATGTTGGTACCCTTATCAGTCAGGTCTCTCGGTACAACACTATTGCTATGGGAATTCTGCCGCCGCGCGATTACCTGAAGGAATACATTCACGCCTTTACAGCAGGGGGCGTCAGCGTCACCCCAGAGGCCCCGCCCTCTGGGTACTTAAGACGCGGACACCCATCCTACTTTCTCTTTTTGCCCTTCACCTCACTAAAACCTGAACATCGTGGGACTTCTCTGTTGTCACATCGCTCGACCAGAAGTGAGCTTGCTCCCTACGCTGAGCATACAGAGAAATTTCCTACGTATTACTGGGCTGGCGAAAGTTAGTCCAGCGCTTTTCTACTTAACCTCGAAGCTTTTCTTCTCTTTCCGCAGCTGCTTCACTCGACGGCGCTAACTACATCACATTGCTACCCTGCTAATCAAGTAGCAGGCTAGCCAGCGAAAGCGACTCGACGGAGAGGACATCTTCGAACAAAAGGAACTAAAGCAAAGCTCGACGCCTCTCGGACATGGCCCCCGAGAAAGGAAAACGGAAGACCAAGATTCCAAAGAAAACCAGCAGGCCAGCGAGCCCTCGCTCGCACCCCTGCCCCAGCGGCTGCGGCTACTCCCTGTTGGGGACGGACACCCACGAGGCCTGTCCTGTCTGCCTGGGTATTCTACACACGAGAACAGCGCTGGGAACCCCCGACTCCTGCCCACATTGCAGCCAGATGCCGCGGTCGTAAGAAAGTGCCGTGTGGATTCTGTGGCTAAAGCAATGTGTGACGGTGCGGCGCGAAAGGCCACAGGCCCAACAGAACCACTCGCTCCAAAACCGGAGCTTGAGAACACGGACCTGGAATGCAGCGGTCAGGTTGGAGGAGGAAATGGTTTGGACACGTCTGTCCCTGTCGGGGACTCGACGCCCGAAGCATCTGACCAAGACGCTGAGTAAGGTTACGAGGGGAAATTGAGGACTTCTCCCAAAACCCGGCGCTAGCGCTGCCGGAAATGGACGCCTCGGTCCCTACCCTATTCGACTTGTGTTGCAGGGCTGCGGACGCATTGCAGGTCGCGTGGCCAGACCCCACGCCTCGCCAACAGGTCATGAGGCTGGCAGGTATTTATTTCTATGCAAAACAACTGCCGAAGACGAGGCAAAGAATGCCCATTTTTCCGGATTTCCTCATGGAGCTCACGCGCTCCTGGGCTGAACCCAGAGCTCCCATGCTGCTGCCGCTCTCTTGGTTCCTGAATTTCGCCGGGATGGAGGCAACAGGACTCGCCAGCGTCCCGCAAATAGAGGAGACCCTGGCGTCTCACCTAGCCCCCACAACAGCGGGCGTAAAACCAGCACTGCCCAGCAAGGCCTGCCACGCTTCGGCAAAACAGCTCGATAAATGTTACCGAGCTCAGGGCCTCGTGGCACGCGCAATGAATGCTTCGACCATGATGCAGCCTGGCAGAGAAGCTACAGGAGCTCCAGGTAACGTCAGATGTACAGGCCGCGGAAGAGGTCCTGGAGGAGGCCCGCAGGGCCTCTGACTTCGTGCTGCACATGATGGGGACAATATCCATCACGTAGGGCAGATCTATAGCGGAAATGGTCATTGCCCAACGCCACCTGTGGATGACTTTGACGGACCTCCCGGAAGACCAGAGGTCCCTCTTTCTACAACATCTGATCGAGCCGACGGGACTCTTCGGGGGAGCTCTGGAGCGCGTCCAGACCAAGCTGGAGCAAAGGCGAAAGCAGGCAGCAGCCCTCCGTGAGAGGTTGCCAAGAAGGGGTCTTGTCCCCCCAGGGTTGCCACATGTCGCCCCCCGCAGAAGAGACCTGCCTGCGACGGGGAACCTCTTCATCGCCAGACGGCACGGCTGAGAACCTCTTCGGTAAACCCAAGCGGGAAGCATATCCGGGCCTGATGAAATGGGATGACATCACACTTTTATAGGTTTGCCCACCCAAGTGGTACGGGAACCAAACTTTTTGAACCCAGACTTTATTTGTAAAACGTTACGAGGAGCTGGTGACACGTGTGTGCGCACAAAACAAGATTCTTCTATTGTATGTAAAATAAAAACAAACATTTGCTCATCTGTACACAAAAATAAAAGTACCAAAGCACAGTCTGCCCTGGTTCTTGACTCAAACCCCTCCTTTGTGGAACACAAACTGCTAGGTCAAACAATGAACTGCAGCAGGACGCACGAGCTCTGCCTGAGGCAGTCAGACCTCACGGCGTCCTCTGTCGGACAGACCAGCTCGTCCTCGAGCACGCGAGAGGGGTCAAAGGCCACCCTTCCCGCGCCCACACAAAACAAACAACAGATAAACATGCCCTTCAGGCTCACGGCGCACGCGCAGGCCTGGAGGGTGTGTCAGGCTGCAGTTCCTCAAAGGACTGCCCCCCTTCACGGGGGTGCTGCAGTCAAACATCAACCCAGCACGCGCTCACGTACTGAGAGAGGAGGTATCAACGATGCTGCAGAAAGGAGTAATAAGTGTTGTTCCAACACATAAAATGCGCTCCGGTCACTACAGCAAGTACTTTCTGGTGCCCAAGAGAGACCAGTCCTTGAGGCCGATCCTTGATCTCAGGACACTGAACAAGAGAATAAAAACATTCAAGTTCAAGATGCTCACATTGCGACAGGTCCTCCAGTCTGTGAGACCAGGAGACTACGCATGCACCGTGGATTTAAAATACGCTTATTTCCACGTGAGCGTGTGGAGGAGGCACAGAAAATACCTCCGTTTCGCATTTGAAGGGAAAGCTTATGAATTCAAGGCTTTACCTTTCGGTTTAAAAACTGTTCCGCGTACATTTACAAAATGTCTGGACGTAGCACCCCTCTCAGGAGTCAAGGGGTCAGGATCATGAATTACCTGGATGACCTCCTGATTCTGGCTGGGAGCAAAATGCAAGCTCAGTCGCACTCCCGTAGGGTGATCGCTCACCTGGAGGCTCTCGGTTTTGACATAAACCTGCAAAAGAGCGACCTGACTTCATCACGGATTACCGTATTTTTGGGAGTACAGGTCAACACCACTCGGTACAGGGCATGGCTCTCAGAGGAACGCATTTCCTCAATACACCATTGCCTGGTAAGGTTTAGACTGGGTCAGCAGGTTCCCCTAAAGACATGCCAACGCCTTTTGGGCCTCTTGGCGGCGGCCATACCCTACGTGCCACACGCACTGTTGAAAATGTGGGCCCTGCCGATATGGCTAAACAAACAGACACATCCTGCCCCTTTCAGGCGAGCAGGGAAAATTTGGATCAGTTCAGAATGCCTGAAAGCCTTAGAACCATGTAGGGACCCGTCCGTGTTCACGGAAGGGGTCCCGTTGGGACGGGTGTCATCCCGCGTGGTAATCACAACAGACGCATCAAAAACAGGATGGGGGGCAGTCTGCAGAAATCAGAATGCCCAAGGCCTCTGGAAACAACAGGAAGCGAGATTACACATCAACTTCCTGGAATTGTGGGCCGTGTTCCTGTCAGTGAAATACTTTTTTGGAAAGGGTCTGATCGCAGGGCAGCATGTCCTAGTGAAATCGGATAACAGGACTACAGTGTCCTTCATCAACAGGGAAGGAGGGACAAGATCCCGAGCCCTCCTCGGTCTGACACAAAAACTGCTCACGTGGTGTGCCCCAAGAATATTGTCACTCAGGGCGACTCATATTCTGGGTGAACTGAACTACGGAGCAGATGCCCTCTCAAGAGGGCCTCTCTTGGCATCAGAATGGAGACTGAACCCACGGGTCGTGGACCAGATCTGGTCACGGTACGGGAGAGCCTCTGTGGACCTGTTCGCATGCAGAACCAGCTCACACTGTGACCAGTACTTCTCTCTAAAAGAGACAGACACACCGCTGGGAACGGATGCCTTGGCCCATGACTGGCCAGCAAGGGTGCTGTATTACACTTTTCCACCTGTCCCTCTGATTCAGGGGACTTTGGAACGTGTACGCAGGGGAGCCCTCTCCTTGATATTGATAGCCCCCAGGTGGCCACAGAAACCGTGGTTCCCGGAGCTCATTTCACTCCTGTCAGGGACGCCATGGCAGCTGCCCTCTCACAGGGACCTGCTGACCCAGGCACATGGGCAGCTTCTCCACCCACGTCCGGAACTGTGGTAGCTTTCAGCCTGGCCACTGAAGGGAACAGGCTGAAGGTTTCAGGCTTGACCGGCTACGTTTTAAACGCCACACAGAAGATGAGAGCTATAATGGTGCTAGCTTGAAGATCAGAAGTCTAAGCATTGATCTTTAATTTTTCCTTCCACTTCCCACATTATCTAGGGAAGTAGGAGGCTGTGAGCAACGTACCAGCTGCACACATCTGTGCTACTGCCAGTTGGAGCTCCACAGCTATGTCCGGCAGAAGCATTAGGTGAATATTTCTGGATGTGACGTTTTTTCTCAGGCTATGCTCTCTAAACACGCAGTTGAGAGTGGCCAGAACGCCTAAAGTATAAAGGCCGGAGTTCTCACGAGTATGCATTTTACTGCATTTTACTGAGCATTTCAAGGGCGTGAATGAATTACGTTCCCATAGCAATAGTGTTGCACCGAGAGACCTGACTGATAAGGGAACTGAAAGTTATGCACCATAACTCATGTTCCCTGAAGGAAGGGAACGAGGTGCAACACAGTTGGCCCTTTTCAATGCTGAAGCTCGGTGAAGTGCACTTGGAGAAAGTAGGATGGGCGTCCGCGTCTTAAGTACCCAGAGGGCGGGGCCTCTGGGGTGACGCTGATGCCCCCTGCCATAAAGGCGTGAATGTATTCCTTCAGGTAATCGCGGGGGGGCGCAATTCCCATAGAAATAGTGTTGCACCTCGTTCCCTTCCTTCAGGGAACATGAGTTATGGTGCATAACTTTCAGTTAGCCGTGGTGGCAATCAAACTGGACAGACTGAAAAAGTAAATCAGCTGTAAACAATTTCTGTAAATAAAATCCATCGAGGTTCATTAAATGTTTCCTGACAGGAAGACACACGGACAAAAACCTGATTGCCCTCCTTCACCTTCCAGCAGTGAGTGAGAATAGAACATCGTGTTTTCAGTCCCTGCAGGGACGATGAACCTGCTGAACAAGCATTAAAATGTTAGCATGCTAGCTGTTAGCATTGACCACCATTTTGTTTGAATTCAGCATATAGCATGTTTACAGCCGCCACGACTCAGCACGAGGCTGAGTCATGTTCTGACCTTCCTTGTCATTAGTAGAATTGACTGAATGTGCAGGCAGTGAAAAAGTGACTCAAGCTCTGATGCCACAATAGGCTACCAACATTTGTCATCAGAAAAGCATAAACCTGGTTTAAAAATAGAGCTCCATGAAGGTTTCCTGATGTTCTTCTCTAAACCTGGACTCGGGGGTCGAGGTTAAGAGTTCATCTGAGACAAAGACAGAAAGTGAGCAGCAGAGAAAAGACGAAGGTGTCTCAGCACCTGCTCAACCTGTTCACACAAATCTACCTGGTTGATCAGGAACATGTCCACATTCCTTCTTCACCTGAACTTTTCCTGTTAGTGTGGCAGATTCAGACACCAGCCATTTACTGTAAACACCCGCTCCAAGGAGGAACCAAGGTACAGTATTTGCATACATTTTTACTTCAAATTTTGTAAATGTGTTAATGGAGCAACAAGAAAGACATACTTCTAAAACGTCCGTATTAAACATGAAAATGAAGAAGCTTCCTGTCAATTGGCTGTATGACTTCCACTTTATTAGCAAATCTATTTTTACTGAACCTGAGAAAAGATGAACTTATCTTTTTGTTAAAATGGGATTTGCTCAAGGTCACACGCTTAACATCTCAAAATAACAAAAAAGCTAACTTCATCCAATCTGGAAGCAAGTTTGTTTTCTCAACTTTTTTTTTTCATTTTTTATTTTTTTTATGATTGTGGTGGAGTGCAAAAGGTTTTATTGTTAGTGTTTTCCCAGACATGTTTGCTGTCTGCCTCCACATGATTATCTCAGTGATTTTAGTTGAAATTATCATTGATTTTTGTTGATTTTATTACTGATTTTTGTGCTGCTGTTTATAATGATGTTTTTTTTTCCACTACATTAGTGCTTAGTGTATTACTAGTTGATGTTTTTCTTAGTTAATTCTAGATGTTATTACTGTTTTTCTCTTGCATTTGTTGTTGGATGTAACTGGGACCCCGTGTACATAATTTCGTTTTCATCACATGTACCGCATGCGGTGCAAATGACAATAAAGTCTCTCTGACTCTGACTCTGATTTTACTTGATTTTATCACTTGTTTTTAATTTTATCATTGATTTTACTTGATTTTATCACTTGTTTTTATTTGATCGTTGATTTTAGTTGCACCTTGTAGTGCTTTGATATTTTTGTTAATGAAAAGTGCGTTACAAATTAAATTCATTATTATTATTATTATTATTGTGACACTTGGAGATGATCTGATAGGACATTTTCAACTTGGATCAGTTACCATCTTGACTTTTACTTGTTCAAGTGTGATCATAAATAACCAAAATATAAGCTTTTTTTTTTTGACAAGATTAACAAATTTAATTAAACCTTAATATAGAAAAAAAATGTTTTGCATCCTGAGAGACTGACAAAATAAAACTTTGCTTGAAAATGTCACAAACATAAGTTTCTATTTCTCACCTGATTTAAAATAACATAAAACAAAAAGTTACTGAAATAAATCTGTAAACAATAAAAGCCAAAGAACGCATCTCACCCGATGGCTTCATGCCAGAATTTTAGACTAAAATGAAAAGTACAAAACGGAAATTTTTTTGCTGTTTTGTTCAAAATTTCAAACGATCTCATGCAATATTGTGAGACGTCATGCTCAAAGTATTCATTCAACATTTATTTATAGAGGTTAATCCCACTGAGCCTCGGGGACTCATTTACAAGAGAGACCTGACTGAGCTGTGGATGACTCTCACTTACTACCACACCAAAAATGTAGCTCAATATCTGTAAAACTGACTGAGATTCAGCCATTTTTGTTTTGTTTGCTATGGTCGATTAGCTGTGGAGGCCATCTTGAATCAAGTTAGCTCTAAAAGTCAATCAGTTGTAGACGTGCATTACATGATTTCTTTGTTAGACTTTGATTAAAACTCATCAGGTAGTTTAGATATTTGTTTTGTAAAAGACACACAAACACACACATTCGGGTGAAGACATCATCATTCACAGCCGAAAGGCGAAAGTGGTCAATAAAAAGACATAACATGTAGCATGATGCTATTGCTAAACAGGAAAACATTAGGCTAACATGATAACTTTTGTCAAAACAAATTGAAATATAAAATTTTTAACCACGGTAATATATGAATAATAAAGTTCCAACACTTCAAGACAAATACAACATTTAGCTCAAATGCTTGCATGTTTATATCCATTACTTTATTATTATTACTTTACTCTGCAGGTCATGCATTTTCATCAGCAGTAAATAAATACAAGTTTTAATTTACATTATTTTGTATAGTAGTGCTATTCCAGTCTTAATAAGTGAATATGGTGTATACTGTATTATTGGCAGGGTTCTCATAAAGATGACAAACATGTTAATCTGAAATGTTTGGCCTCACAGCAGATGTTTTTAATTTAAACTCTCCAGAAACAATCTATGGACTGAAAGACATTAGCTGAAGACCAAGTGAAGAAAATCAAAAGAAAAGACGACATGTTGTGTAAAAGGATCATGTCTCTTGGCTGCTGGCTGCTTCTGGCTCTGTTTCAAATGGTGACACCTTCTTCAGGTAATTATCTAACCATGCACACCATCTTCAGGTTCAAGAAACATTCCAGATGCCGTCAGTAACTGCATCTATTGTAAGACATTTTCCCTACATGTATTTTTGAATGGGATGGTGGATCGTTTGGAGAGCAGCTGCCTCTCATCGAGAAGGTTGCCTCAGTTCAAATCCCGGCCAGGGGCCTTTGTGGGTGGAGATTGCATGTTGCCTCTGTACATGTTTTCTCAGGGTACTCCAGTTTCCTCCCACAGACTAAAAACATGCATGTTAGTCTGATTAATAACTCTAAATTGTCCCTAGGTGTAAGTGAGAGAGTGAATGGTTGTTTGTCTTGTTTGTCTCTATGTGTCTCTGTGATGGACTGGAGACCTGTCCAGGGTGTCCCCCACCTCTTGCACAGTGATTGCTGGATATGGACACCAGTGACCCCCACGACCCAAAAAGGAAGAAGCAGGTAAAATATGATGGATGGATGGATGGATGGATGGATGGATGGATGGATGGATATCAGTTCAACATAGATGTGCAGCCCTACAACTCAAACAAGGTGATTGAAAACTCAAAAATCAGTTCCAGATGTTTAGAAACTTGTTCACAGTTTGGTGCATCACAGTGAGATTTTGGCACTAGATGACATTTACATTCCTGATCTTATCCATCCTTGTCACTCCTAAGGAGAACCTCAACATCTTCATTTCTGCTACTTCCAGTTCTTTCTCCTGTCTTTTTGTCAGTGCCACTGTCTCCAGACCATACAACATAGCTGGTCTCACCACTGTCTTGTAAACTTTTCCTTTGACCTTTGCTGACACCTTTTTGTCACAAATCACTCCTGAAACTTTTCTCCATCCACTCCATCCTGCCTGGACTCTCTTTTTCACTTCTTTACCACATTCCCCATTTTCCTGGACAGTGGACCCCAAGTACTTGAAGTCCTGCACCTTTGTGACCTCTGCTCCTTGTAGCCTCACTGTTCCACTGGCCTCCCTCTCATTCACACACATGTACTCTGTCTTACTACGGTGAACTTTCATTCCTCTTCTTTCAAGTGCATACCTCCACCTCTCCAAGTTCTCTTCCACATGTTCCCTGTTCTCACCACAGATCACAATGTCATCTGCAAACATCATAGTCCATGGGGATTCCTGCCTGACCTCATCTGTTAGTCGGTCCATCACCAGAGCAAACAAGAAGGGGCTCAGAGCCGATCCTTGATGCACTCCCACCTCCACCTTGAAGCTATCTGTCACTCCCACAGCACATCTCACCACTGTCCTGGGGCCTCATGTACAAAGACTTGCGTGGATTTCCTACTGAAAAGTGACGTACGGTCAAATCCAGAAAAGTGTGTACGCACAAAAAAATCCAGATGTATCAAACTGTGCGTACACCGGAATCCACGCACATTCCTTTTGTACATCACAATTAACGTGGAACTGAGCGCACGTGAGACACCTCCCCTGACACGCCTTCATTTACATATGTTAAACAGATGCAAATTACTTCCTGCATGTGTGAAGGACATGTTTGTTTGATCCCTGCGCGATCAGAAATCATTTCTAGATTCAGGAAAATAATGAATTTAATATAATATGAGTGAGGAAAAAATCCTAAGTAAGAATAGTAATAAAATGTGTTCATCACGCAAAGAACGAGTGATTGTGTGTCGGTATTTGTGTGTGCGCGCACCCTGCTTTGGTGCGCAACGGCTCATCCATTCATTCTGAGTGAAAATATTAACTTTGCGCACGAGTTTATTACCATAATTACTGTAAACACAGAGGAACTTGGATGTTTGGTTGAACATAGATCTTTGTTTATTTAATAGATGATATGAAGAAACGGGTCTGTGCGTCTCAGTGGAGAGTTTTCATGACATGACGTGATGTTGGAGTCTCCAAACGCTGCGCGCCACAGCCTTGTGCGCAATCTGTTTGTCTGTGAAGCTTTCACTCTCCTACAAGTTATATATGGTGTACTTTCACGTGTCATTTTGGAGAAATCTACAATAAACGCAGATTATTAAACACCTCCACTGCCGTGTAACACCGGCGAGGGTGCGCGCGCTCCAAACCGCGACCACTCAGCCTTTGGAATCATATGGATGAGACCATTCTATTGGACATGATCCGGCTTTGTGTGGACTGGAATGGCACAGTCCCGATCGACCTGCAGCTCCCTCTGGAAAGCTCAGGAACAGTTTGATCGCTGCTTCTGCACGCGTTGTGCACGGTTCCTGCGTTGTGCTCCAGAGCGCAGTGCCAAAATGAAAAAGGATTATTCCTGAAAACGGCTGATAAGCCATATCATAGATCAGAAAATTATATCTGTTTATAAATAAATGCTCTGCGTGTTACACTATTTATTATATCCTCCAGTAAGGCTGAATCCGTTCCTGTTAAATGTATTTTTTGCACAACTTTGCGCGTCCTTTATTTGCGTCCATGTGGATGTAATAATTGTTATCATGTGTGTTTGGTGGGAATATTAATCATTTTCACATCATGAACAGTTAATAATAATAATAATAATAATAATAATAATAATAATAATAATGAATTCAATTTATAACGCACTTTTCATTAATGAAAATCTCAAAGTGCTACAAGGTGCAACATAATTAAATGTCAATAAAACAAATAATAAAACAATTAAAATCAACAACAGTATCAGCTAAGATCAAAAGTAGAATCATGAGGAGTATAGTATGCTCGGTTGAAAAGAAAGGTCTTCAAGCCGCTCTTAAAGTCAACCACAGACTGTGGGGCTTCAGTTTCTCTGAATCACCTGTAAGTGTCGCCAAAGGAACAAGAACCACAGAAACGTGCGTACGCCTGCTCTGGGGCTGGCGTGGAAATGTACTTGGATGCGCACATATTCACGTTCAGTTCAGTTTTGATACATACGGGGTTTTGCGTGGATAGTGACGCACGCAAGGTTTTTGTGCGCACGCACGGTTGATACATGAGGCCCCTGCTGTCCTCATACATGTCCTGTACCAGTCTAACATACTTCTCTGCCACTCCAGATTTCCTCATGCAATACCACACCTCCTCTCTTGGCACCCTGTCATATGCTTTTTCTAAATCCACAAACACACAATGGAGTTCTTTCTGACCCTCTCTGTACTTCTCTATCAGCATCCTCAAAGCAAAGATGGCATCTGTGGTGCTCTTTCTTGGCATGAAACCATACAGTTGCTCACAGATAGTTGCCTCTCTTCTAAGTTTAACTTCCACAATCCTCTCCCAGATCTTCCTCGTGTGACTCATCAGCTTAATTCCCCTGTAGTTGCTACAACTCTGTACATCACCCTTGTTCTAAAAATGGGCACCAGCTACCGTAATTCTTCTCCTTTTCTCAAACATTTTCTCACCCTCAAATATGCCATTGAACATTTGAGTAAAATACCTCACTGCTGTCTCCCAAAGACATTTCTAAACCTCCACTGTTATGTCATGTCCCAAAGCTGTTTTAATCAGGCTATGAGTAATAATTTAATAATTTATTCCTTCTGACTTCTTGATGAACACCTCTGATGCAGGATTTTGGATCTTCTGACAAACAACTACGTTGTCCTTTCTGTTTCTTCACCAGCTCTGTTAAACATCTGTCTCCGTCTTCTCATTCTCAATCAGAATTTCACCTGGCCCCTGCGTTTGACCCAGGTGTTTGGGAATTACAATTCTCCCTCTCTCTCTTTTTCCTTTTGTTTCACAGCATTAACCCCATGTGTATTTTATTAATATTTATTTTTTACCTTCTTTCTTTTTTACACTGGCTTTTAATTTAATTTCAGTTTGGGTTCTATCAGAAGTTTGAAGTTGTGATATATATTTTTTTATTATTTTAGTTTGTTTTTAGCCTACTTTATTAAACCTATGGATTTTTAACATCTGATTTTTTAATTTATTTTTATTGTTTCTTTCTTTTTGTTCTTAGCCTCTTTGTGAAGCACATTGGTCCGCATTGTTATTTTTGAATGTACAATATGAATAAAATTAGCATTGACATTTTCCCCTCTGCCCTTCAGTAGGGTAAAGTGTGACTGGTGCATTTCAGTTTTACAATACACTTTCTGTAAAATGATTCTTGATGAAGACCTACAATATTTAGCCAACTGTTATTGTTGTGATACAACATTGTTTACATACATTTTCATCAGTAAATCCATTATTGTGATAATCATTAGACCTGTCCAAAGCTTTGGATACTGTAGATCATAACATCGTATGCCATAAGCTCTCAGATATTGGTTTCTCAGATCACAGTTTTCTCACATTTTCTCATATTGGAGGCAAGGTGTTTGACACAATGGTACTTCGTCTAACAGTCACTAATGGTGTGCCACAAGGCTCTGTTTTAGGACCCTCTCTCTTTACAATTTATAAAAGTAATGTAGGTCAAAACATTCCTGACACATCCTTACATCTCTGTGCCGAGGATACAGTTGTTTATTGTCGAGTTAACACAGTTGCCAAGGTTTTCCAACTTCAACATTCTGCACTTGACATCATTCAGTCTGACTTTTTCCATTTCAAAATGGTGCTAAATGCTGATAAAACCATGGGGATGTTTTCAAACAGAAAGCTGGTGCCAGCAGTTCTTCCTTCTATCTCATCCATGCTTGGTGTACCTATTGAGTTTGTGGATTCTTACAAATACCTGGGAATTTTACTGCAAATGATACACATCTCTCTTTTAAGATGCATCTTGAATGTGTGATAAATAAACTGAAATAGAAACTGGGTTTATTTTTCAAAAATAGATTTTGTTTGATTCTGAATGCCAGGAAACACCTTGTACTGTAACTCTACTTTTCCTACCAGTGTCTGTACTTTATATGTTATCTGTCTAAGATCTGTCTGGAAAATGAGTCCTGGTGACTCAATAAGACTAAACTACAAAAAGAGAGATTGAATAAAGTAAAAAAAAAGTAAAAAAAAATATATATATATATATCCATATATATATATATATATATACTGTATGTATATATATGTATATATATATATATATATATATATATATATATATATATATATATATATATATATATATATATATATATATATATATATATATATATATTATATATATATATATATTATATATATATATATATATATATATATATATATATATATATATATATATATATATATATATATATATATATATATATATATATATATATATATATATATATATATATATATATATATATATATATATATATATATATATATA